>PVJA010000597.1:0-162101 GCA_004027025.1 Myocastor coypus | reverse complement strand
AAATAAATAAATAAATAAATAAATAAATAAATAAATAAAATGAATGTCATTAAAGGCAAAGTGTAAAACCATCACGGTTTAAGTGACCCCAAATCTCTTTCAAGAAAAGAAATCCATTTCGGTATTAAATAATGCTTCAACTTCCTTTTCCCTGCTACCAACACACTAAATCTTAGAGCTTCCCCCCACCAGGCTCTTCTTCTTTAAGATCTGTTACTACTGAAGATGGAGCCAACCCTTTTTGAAATAAAATGAACAGAAACTATTTTAATAATAATTCTTATAAGTTTCTTAATGTCTATAACACTTCTGTAGTTAGGGCAGAGGTTGTAATTGTATTGATCACTTCCCCCTAAGCCCATGTGATTCTAGAAATTAAAAATTTTCTACTTGCCTCACAGAAAACATGGCCAAGTATTGCCATGGTTACTTGACTAAGTGTTCTATAATGCTGCCGACAAGTTTCTCTCCTCTACTCCTATCTCCTGTCTCTCATAATAAACAGCAGTGAAGGCTGTTGATATGAAATTGTCTTCGATTCTCATCGAATCCTGCTGTATTCACACTATTTCAATCTGCATTTGTCTTCCAAAGTTGCAACTAAGTATCATGAGAGTACAACATTCCGTTTTTGAATACATACTGCCACCTGTGATAACCAGTGGTAGTAGCAATGATCGCTCTTTATATGGACTCTATTTGCAGGATAGTTATGTATAAGGAGTGCCTTTGTAATAGATGGACAAATAGAGACAGGGCCTCTCTCCAGAGCACAAGGAGAGTAACATGTGAACTGCCAGCTTACAAAGGATAAGATCTTCTAGGGCAAAGGACAGCAATACCTATACCCATGATAAAAAGAGTCAGGCTCCCTGAGCTCAAGTTTCTTTACTTGTAATGCCAAGTGAAGGCAAATTTCTGGAGCCGGTTGTCCTCCTCTGCCCAGAACTGATGAGGCCATGCTGATGCCTCTGCTTTTTGATGAGCCAGGAGCACTGGCAGCCTAGGCTGCAACCAGGAGTCCAAAATCATCTTCTAGAATCCATGAAGCTGTAACACACAGAGTTACTAGTTTAAAGATATAGCAAAATCTCAGTTCTTCACATTTCTTGATAAAACTATCCACATCACGTTCATATCCTTTATTCATCACGTATCCTGACTTAACACACCCTAAAGTAAAATGAAGGTGAGAGGAAATGTGATAAATAAAGATGGAGATTTTAGTAGTGCTTTGCCTAGCCGTGCATAAAACTGCTGAATAAGCACCTATAGTTTCAGCATCAGATTAAATTTATTATCTGTAATTATATGATGGGAAAATATGTGTACCTAATTGCCAGGGGATTCGTATGAAAGTAATGGCGCACAGTTTGGGAACTGTTCAGAGTTAGTATAACAGCAAAATTTGAAGTGGAGTGGATATTTCTAGTTTTCAAAAGATTAGCAAACTCAAACTAAACATTAGGACTAAACACTAAGCATTAGGACATTTTCTTCCTTCTCTAAGGTGTTTGGCTTGGTATTGTGAGAGTCCAATCTAATTCAAGTAGAATATTTTATCCTTTGTAATTATTATATAAAATTAATTCACTTGGAGCCCCCCAAAAGAAAAGTATTGTCTCCAGTATTCATACTGCTAGTTATCAGAAGGGTCTCAGTTCCAAAAGGAGAGATAATCCAGAGAACACTCTCATCTTTTCTTAGAAAGAGGCACACTTATTTTGTCACAGTTTCAAAGATCATAGAGCTATTGAAGCTGCGAGCAACGGGCAAACATAAACCTCCCTAGACTCATCAAAAATAACTCTTTATTTGCAATAATCATTGAAATAAACTCTCTATTTTTATCCAGCCTTCTACTAGTTGAATTTATTTCTACAGTACGACCTTACAAAAACATCAGATACCAAATCAAACACTGCTTTATGTTAGCTTAAAAAGTCAGATCCACCAGTGTAACAGCGTCCTGTTCTGATGGAATAACTTCACAATAGCATTTGCCTGAGTGCTAATCCATGCAGTTTAATTACTGGAGGTCAGGCTGTGGTAGAATCATTCTCAGTGCATAACTGCAGACTGTGCTGCTTCCTACAGTTTGCAGTGGTTCTCATTTATATTATGCACGTGATATGGTCCAGAATGAATTCATTTCTTAAACTAAAACACTTTTTTTCTCAAACATGACTCTAAACACACTGGCATCTATGTCCTAGAGTTTACGTAAATCAAGCTTATATGAATGAGTCAGAAATACGTGGCTACTTGAATCCACATAGAGCTGGGAGAGTGCTTAGTGTATCTGGTGACCGCTGAGTGAAAGGCTCATGTTGTTGCTCAGCTGCCCTTCAGGTAAACTTGTGTCTCAGGGCCCATTTATTACTGTAGTTTAAATCAAATGCATATGCGATTTATTTTTTTGGTAGTGAAACGTAGGCTATAAACATTTGCTGCACAGCTAGCACCACATGTCAAAAGCACTAGCATAAACTTATCAAAATTTTAAAATCAATGTAGATTCTACCTACAGAGACCTTAGACATCTAAGGTCTAAGGTCTTAGATGAAATAGAGAAATATAATGCCACAGGGCAATAGCAGAATCTTTAAAGTAATGCATTCAGGAAACACAGCTAAAGTTCAAAGGAAGAAGAAACAAGTCTAATCTGAACAGGTGGAAAACTTGATAAAATCTGTCTACTCATTTCACTTGGTACTTAAGCCGACAGAATGTACACTGCAGCTTGGTAATAGGATAATGCTCAAAAGCTGATTGTCCATTGTAAAAAATAAGAACAGGTGTAATAACAATCGCTGCTGCTTTATTTTTTTCATGTGGTCCCAAGTACAGCTGTGGGCTCTGAACATCTGTACATCTTTTGCTCAATTTCAAATAGCCATCTGTCTATTCACTTCACTCATAGAGAGTGAGTTTAGGCCAAACTAAGCTGTTACCTAGATTGGCTCTGTCAACTAATACTGTCATCATTCTCCTGGGATTGCCTGGGACTCCTAATTGTAATTCCTTCTGGTTAGATTCTCTAATGTGTTTTTGGAGTTTCTAGCAGGGGAGCACAGCTACTCATATACCCTTGACCACGGAATGGTCCTCGTCTATCGGGGGTGGTTGTCCACTTCGACCGAGCTCACAGCTATGGGAGGGACGCACACGGATCATTGAGGGAGGAAGGGGACACCTGCCTAGCCATCCAGATCAGCCAAATCAACCCTAGCAATCCATGTGCACACACCATACAGGAATGTATGGGAGGCAATGGAAACAGTCCTAAAGGGGAAATTTATAGCACTAGATTCACTCAGAAAACTAGAAGTCCAATAAACAACATAATGTTGATGCTCAAACTTCAAGAAGAAGAAGAACAATTCAAGCCCAAAGCTAGCATGAGAGAGGAAATTATAAAGGTCAGAAAATCAGTTAACACAATTGAGATTGAGAAAGCAATACAAAAAAAAATCAATGAATTGAAGAATTGGTTATTTGAAAAATTAAGTAGAATTCATATATCTATATCTCACTTTGTTGAAAAAAGGAAAGAAAAGGCTGAAATTCTTGCTTTTCATTTTTTGGGACTGTCCGACCTCACTTGAGTAGCAACTCCACTGAGAGCCATACAAAATGTCTCTCTTACAAGGTTTGAGGATGGAGGAGCCCACATTAGATCAGTAAACAAAGTGCTGGTATTCCTGCTGCTGATGAGACAATTCTCTGACTCAGGACTTATCTAATCTATTTCAGAGACAGAAACTATCCCAGCTTCTAAGATATGAAGCTGAGGAAGACATAGATTTTGCACTTGAAGTTCTTAGACCCTATTATTGTCTGATATAGATTATAAAAGCAACCTGTGGTAGTCAATTTCTTCCATGACCATAAATGAAGTTACTTTTGCTTACTTCTAACTGAAGCTATTAGAAATTATTTTTCTGTGACTAAAGGCCCTGGAAACTGTCATAAGGGTAGACAGAAAATCAATAAATCTCGATATAAGAAAACCCCTGAAAATCTAGCAATCCATATACTAAGAGTCTTTAACATATGAACCAAAATGCTTCCTCTCTTTACCTTCCTAACTCAGCAAGGTACAGACATGTCTCCCCCAGCCATGTGGAGGCCAGAATTCATGGCTTGTTTTTTTTTTTTTCTTCCCATCCTCCAGCTGACGGGCTATTTTCTTTGGAGAAGCTGGACTTCACTGTTGACCATCTTGCCCTCAAATGCTTGCTACCCAGGGAAGTCTTGGGAAAGTATAGGAGAAGCCAGGCTTCTCTTTCCCTGACAATCCCTTCAGGTAGAATCGGGAATTCACAAGAGAAGTCCCGGGTCTTCGGGTGGTTGTTATTCTACATGAAAAGAACCCATCTGAGTGACCTCAGGATGAAGCCCCCCTTCCCTACACTAAGTTCCCTTGGTTGCTAGAACAGAGCTATCACCCAGAGAGAATCCTGCTATTATCTCTTCCACTCTCTATTACAGAACCTTAGCTCTGAGACTTTCCCTGAGAAGAGAACCAGACCATGAAGCAAATGGCTTGCAAATCTTTCCACAGGAACTTATACTGCATTCTCAATTGAGGACAAGACAGCTTAAGCCTAAGGGCAGTCTCTAGGACGGTGAGGTGTGTGGTGAAAGAATGTTAGAAGTGGCTTTTTGATTTAGTGAAGATTCAGCCTCCTCTGTAAGCCAGGATGTTTTCAGAAGAACAAATGTACAATATCACAGCTGGGATGAATGCTTGTGGGATCAGACATACTATCAAAAAATGTGTAAGACAGCTACGTGAAATTCTGGAGCAGGAAAATATTATAGTCAAGATCAGAAGTTCATCAGAGGAGTACAATATTAGATTTGAATTGGAGGAAGAAATGACAATTGTATTTGGGAATAGACTGGCATAAATGTTACAATCAAATGATGGAGGAATTAAGAATGAAGAAACACGAAAAGACTCAGGGAAAATGTAAACTACTGAGGTATCAATATGCTCCTAATAGGAATATAAAAAATAAAGGACCTACAAAAGAGCAGAAATAAAAAAGTACTCTACTTTGGGCCATCAAGATGGCTCAGTGGTCTACAGCACCTGTTTAGGCAAGCTTAGGCAACTGAAGAGAGTGTGGTTTGATCCTCAGCACCACATGCTGTGCCAGTCCCATCCCCAGGGCAGGTTGAGCTGGCCATTAAAAAAATAGAGCAGAAATATACTATTTGAGGATGAAATGGTTGATATTTCTCAAATTCATTAACAACATACATGAATTCCTGGTCAAGGAGATCCATAAGCAAACACATTGCAGAAAAACATAGAAAATTAACAGAGGGGAACTGAAAGTGTAAAAGACATGTCAGTTACAAGGGAGCAGCAGTAAGACTAACAGTTGTTTTCTCAGTCAAAATAATAGAAGCTAAATGACAGCGAGGCAATGCATGCAAAGTCTTCAACACAGAAAAGGGCTGACCAAGAACTTTATGACCAGCAAGCACACATTCTAAAGACAGGAGAAAAGAATGTCTAGATTAAAACAAAACTGGAGAAAGATTGTTTCTAGAAGACTTACCTCATAAGAACACTAAAAGAAATTCTTTAGACTAAAAACAAATGATAGCAGTGTGTAATATAAGGCCACACACACAAACCAAGAAAATTATAAAACACTATAAACATAAGCAGCAGCTGAAGCTGAAGATCAGTCATACATACAGAACAGCTGAGGCGAGCCATGTGAACAAGCCCTCCAAGAACCTGGAGAGCCCAAGGCAATCCAAGCAAACAGGTAGCTAGGTAGAAGGGTGTCACATGGTGTAGAACTGCCAAATGTGTAAATAAACGCACCACAGTCTTTGAGCAGTTCCTTTCTCCCCTCCAGAGAGAGGGCTCCACCTGACCTTGGCTCTCTGCTTCCTGACTCTTGTCTTCATTTCCCCTACCATCCTTCCCAAAAAATAAAAGTGAAATCGAAGTTTTCAATCCGAATATATCAGTGATGGCACCAGATTTGTTTGAGCATTGTGGTTTTGATCTTAGATGCTCTCCAAAGTACATTTGCTAATGGCTTGGTGACCAGTCTGTGGCACTAATGGAAGATGGTGGAACCCTCAGGAGGCATGGCCTTGCAGAAGGCACCTAGGTACCTAGAAATGCCCCTCTAAAGGGGATGGATTGGAGCTCCTGAATTCCTCCTTTTGGCTACACTGATGAGCAGCTTTGCTACATCGCCAGGCTCCCTGCTGTGATGTTCTGCTTCTCCATGGGCCCCACCAGAATAAATTCACCATAAAGGAAAACGACGGATCAATACTTCTGATGAATATGAACATAAACTCTTCAAAGTGATAAAAAAAAAAATCTTCTAGCAAGCTAAATACAACAATATATAAAAGGGCCAAATGAGTTATATTCCACAAATTTAAGTTTAATTTAATGTCCAAAATCAATCAATACATTATGCCTTCAGAATAAAAATCAAAAAAATCACAAGATCAACTTAACAAATACTGAAACTTCTATACAAAAAAAAAAATCTCAATACTTGTCATGATTTTATTTTCAAAAAGGAAACATGTGAAAGGGGGAACAAGGAGTAAAAGGAAATTCCCTTAACATGATTAATTTCATCTAAGAAAACCCCATTTCTAACATCACATTTAATGGTGAAAAACTGAAGCATATAATTTCTAAGATTAGGGAAAAATAAAAAGAAAACCCATTGGTGTCATTTTTATTCAGCATCATACTAGAAGGCCAAAAGAGGATACCTGGCTAAGAAGAAGAAATGTCACTATTAGCAGGTGATTGTGTGTGTGTGTGTGTGTGTGTGTGTATATATATATATATATATATATATATATATATATATATATATATATTCATTCTTAAAGAATCCCTTAAAATGTATTTGTACTAATAAACTAACTCATGAAGTTGGCATAATACAAAATTAATACATAAAATAATTTATATGTTATGCATTTACAGAGAACAATCTGATAATACATTTACAAAAACAGTCCCACTCATAATTACATGAATCATAATTCTTCAAAAAGAATAAGATGTTCATAAATAGATTTAACAAAGAAAGCAATACTTGCACTCTGAAAACTATAAAAGTTGTTAAATAAGAGGAAACATTAAATATTCGCAGATTAAAAGATTAGTTTCTTAAAATAAGAATACTCCTTAAGCTGAGCGATATAACCAGAACAATCCCTATCAGAATTTGTCTTCTTTATTGTGGAAGTTCAAAGTTAGTTCTGAAGTTCATACTGAAGTGCAAAGAGCCTCAAATAGCCAATAACTTTGGCGGGGCGAGGAGCACTCTTATTTCTTGATTTCAAAACTTACTACAAAGCCATACTAATCAAAACAGTATGTAGTACCGGCATAAGGGAGGCAATATATCCCCAGGGGGAATGGAAGGAAGAGAAACTTAGAAAAGTGAGGACAAAAGGAAAACAGGGAAACAAGCTTTTACAGATAAGGAGGAAAAAGTAGCTGAAAGGAGGGGAGGGTGATGGAAAGAGAAACAGAAACCAAGTTACGTTATGAACACGTACAAATTCCGCTGAAGCCATGATCCCTATGTGCCTCAGAAGTATACCAATAAAGCTGATTTTTTAAAAGTTACCGATTTCTGTTCCTCCAAAGACACCATCAAGAAAACAAAAAAAGGCCCAAAGAGCAGAAAAATATTGTAAATCACATATCCTGTAAAGTTTTTGTGTCTATGGTGAACACAAATTAGTAAAAATTAAAAATAATTTTTAAAAGGACAGAGGACATGAAAGCATATTTCTTCCAGGAAAATGTGAAAATACTAAAGAAGACATTAAAAACTTCCTAGTATCGTTATTAATAGGCAAATGAAGAAGAAAATTATGATGAGAAACCATTTCACATCCACTAGGATCTCTAAGACCAAAACGTTAAAGGAAATAAACTGTTGGTGATGGTACAAAAGGATGGAACACTGTTATCCCACTAGAGAGATGTGAGATGATGAGATTGCTTCATAAAATAATTTATGACACGGCCTTGCCCTTCAGATAACTACACATCGAATCACCATACAAGCCAGCAATTCCACTCCTTGATGTATATTCTGCAAAATCGGACACATGCATATTCATGGAAATATTATTATAATTACCAATAGGCAGAAATTTTCAAAAGCCTATCGACAGATGAGTGAATAAATGACACACAAAGAAATTGACACTAAACAAGGGAATATTATTCACCTCATAAGAAGAAAGGAGCACTGATTCATGCCACCCATGTATGAACTCTGAAAACATAGCGCTAGGAACCTAATCAGAAGGACTGCATACTATCCACCGCATTCATATGATGGTGTAGGAAAAAGATGGTGGTACACACCTATGAAGGAGCTGAAAATCACTGGGGTATGCCCTTCAACTCAAGATTTGAGGGGCACATGAATTGTAACTTAATAGAAGAGTTTTTAGAAAAGAAGTTTGGGTGTTGCCCTAAGACAAACTGAGACAAGAATTTTTTTATGAAAGGTGGAGACAGAAGGTCAAAGAGGTCAAAATAATTTTAAGAAACACGAAATAGTTTTGAAACTGTGAGTAGCCTTACTTGGTCTTGTAGTCTCTACGGAATTTCATCACACACTCTAACCTTGAGCCCTGACGTCGCATTACCTCTATTGTAGAGTCAGCTGCTGAATACATAATTTTTTTGCGGAACCAGGGTTCAAACTCACAACCTTGCACTTGCAAAGCTGGCACTGGTGCCACAGAGCTATCTCCCCAGCCCCCCAAATACATAATTTGATACAAACCAGACCTTAAAAGAATAAGTGCATAGAAATCATTTATTTGAAATTCTGCTACTGACCAGTTAAATATAACTGGTTTTATTTATTTATTTATTTATTTTTTATTTAATGTTTTATTTATTTATTTATTTAGTCTTTTTGAGACAGGGTCTCGCTATGCAGCTCAGGCTGGCCTTGAGCTCATTTTTGTAGCCCAGGCTGGTCTCAAACTCGCACTGATCCTCCTGCCTCAGCCTCCCAACTGCTGGAATTACAGGGGTGCACCACCACGCCTAGCAATATAACTGGTTTTAAATTTGAAAGAAAATAGACTTTTTACTGTTCAGTTGCCTTCACATCCTTTGAAAACCTGCTGAGTGTCTTACCAACTCCTTCCTACAGGATATCAGATACTCACAAAGGGGGAAAAGCCTGAAACCAACAAAAATTAAATGTCTAGAATCCTCCTTTAATTTAAAATTTTTATGGTTCTTCTTCTTACTGTCAATCAATTTTTGTCAGAATTTCTTTCTTTCCTTTTCCTTTTTTTTTTCTTGGATACAGGGTATCACTATAAAGTTTGGACTCATAGTGATCCTCCTAGCGAGGCCTTCCCAGTTCTGGGATTTCAGGCATTTACCACTGCACCCAGGGGACTGGCTCAGCTTGCCTGGGGTTCTGGGGTTGGCGTGGCAAGTGGTACCAGGGATCTAACCAGGGTCCTCGCACTTGTAAGGCAGGCGTTCATGTCGCCGTGCTATCTCCCCAGATTCAGAATCTCCTTCTTAAGGATCAGGGTTGTAAGCAAAAAGCTCATCTGCCCGGCTACATTGGGACGATGCCAGGTTTTTATTTTTAAGGATGCAACTTTTCCGACTCTTGTAAGAGCCTCTGCTCGCGAGGACATGAATTTGAGATTCATGTGCCTTATACACCAAGAGGACCTGCTGAAGTCACGGCCACTGATTTTCAAAACCGAAGCCCATTTATCCTTCCCTTAGCCCTGCATTTAATTCAGCAAATTTAGGTTAAGGTTTGCTTATGATAAGGTGAACACTGGTGTCGCGGGTGATGCAGAAACAAAACAAAGCCCCCTTTTACTCCTAGAGTTCACAGTTCAAAGGCCAAAGGCAGAGAGACACGTGGCTTAGAATATCTGGTGAGAACATCAGCAAACACGGAAAGAGTGATACTGAACTGAATTGTGGGAAGTGGGGGGCGGCGCTTGTGGCAAAGCTGGAGTACACGTGTGCACGCGCACACTGTGCAGGGGAGCTGCAGAGAACTGCCCTCGCAGGGACGGCCTTTGCTAGGTGAACCTCACTGGAAATAAATGCCCAGACCACTGAACTCTGTCCTTGCCCACAGATCTAGGCGAAGAGATGGATGTCAAGATATTTAATCCTGATTTCCACTTTATGAGGTTCGCAGGAAACCATCTGATCATTTCCTTTGAAAATATGATAGCACTGTAACATTTTTATGAAGAGATTTTACTATGCATGAATCTAAGATCTTTCTCCAGATCAGAGAAGGAACAGAACAGAGATGGATGTACTCGGCTTTTCCTTTACCTCGAGTTCTGTAGGTCTGTCTGCAGTGAGGCAGGGGAGAGACCCATAACCTTTAGCGGGGACACAGAAATCGTGCCAGTGTGAGGTGATGAACCCAAACTGACAGGCACGATGTCAAATCTACGAGCATCCATATTTTGGATGCTGCTGACCTCAGAGCAGAATTCCAGAGACATCTGAAGTTAAGCCAGGCCACGTTGGTGTCTGCAATTTCTCCTCTGGACAGAAAGCAGACTCTCCATTCCTGTTATATTTAGCTGTAGAGGCCTATGTATCAACTACCTTGTGTGTTAAATAAACACCGTACATTGACATAATTTCTTGCAATGCATGAAGACAGATTACAACCATCACCTTGTACAATCAATCCATGCTAAGAGGATCAAGTGTTCTCCTGATTGAGGCAGGCATCAAAGTCTGACATGATCAATATTAGGTGGATAGTAAGTAAAAGAGCAAGAACTGGTGCATAGACTTTTGAGCTTTGAATTCATAATCTAGACTTCAGTTTTTATGTTAAACATGATTTTATTTTTATTTTTATCATATGCTAAGACATTAGCTCAGGGTTGCTACTGTGCTGATGGCCTTGGGAAGAACTGAAGTCTTTTTGTGTTTCATCTGTCTTACCTCACAGGGCTTTGTCTCCAGGAGTGTCCCTTTTAGCTGACATGTCAGACTTGAAGCTCGTTCAGTGGGAAGGAAGTGGGTAGAAGAGGCTCAGGGATAAGAGAGGTAAAGGCTGAATCTGGATCCTTTTCAACAGATCAATAAAAGCTTTCCCATGGTCCCACTCAGAGGACTCATGTTGACACCTGCTTGGCCCACGCTCTCTTATTATACCTAGCTGGAAGGTACAGAAGGATAAAAGGGTTTTGCGTCTGGGTTGAAAGAGTGGAAAAGGCAAAAGGAAAAGGGGTTCTTGCATGGTGTCAGGTAAGGTAACCTCTGACCATGATTAACACTGAGCTAGAGCAGCCTGATGTTTGCAATAACACATCGTAATTCTCATTAGATATAAATTCTCATATGGAAGAGCTCTGGTGGAAGCAGGAGGGGGACGTCACAATATGTCAATATGCTGCATAAGAGCATAATTTCAGGGTCTCATTCCACCTTTGATGCTTTTTCACAGAGACCACACAATTCTCAGCTTCTGCCAACTTCTCACTGACACACCTGTTTTATATCCATTTAAATTTAATGTGGTTTTGCGCTCTTGCTGCTTATGTATTTTCATAGCAGTTTTTAAACTAACACAAAAGTTTAATGTAATGAACTTCCACTTACCCCGCCCGCGCTCCTACAACAGCAATCAGCTTGGAGAAACTTGCTACACCTAGTCTCATCTTTTTCCACTAAAACACTTGAAGCCCACTCATTTCTTTCCAATATTCTAGATTAAATTTTGCCTTAACTGTCTTTTTTTTTTTTTTTTTTGCCTTTTTGAGACAGGGTCTCACTACACAGTTCAGGCTGGCCTTGAGCTCACTTTTGTAGTTCAAGCTGGTCTCGAACTCGCACTGATCCTCCTGCCTCAGCCTCCCAAGTGCTGGGAATAGAGGCGTGAGACACCACACCCAGCTTAACTGTCTATTTCCTTACTTTTTCATACAAGTGAGTCTCAAAGAATTTTGACTGCTTTTCAAAAGGACAAAAATTCATTGCAAAATTCAATTTCTCCCTCGATCTTTTGACCTCTTGTTCTAGAAGAATAATAACAAATTGAAAAATAGAGATAAATCTGAAAATTGAAAAGCTAAATTTCAAAGGTAAAATACTGTGTCCCACCCTCAGGGGTTGCCTCCTTACCAGGCAGTTTTTTTTTTTAATTCTCTCTCTCAAAATTAAGCTACAATTATGTGCCATTTCATCTATGTCTGACAATTACCAAATACAATAATTAATACCCTAACACATAAGATTTGTATTCTTTAACATTAAAGAAGATTTTCTAAATCTCTGTGCTAACTAGGAGCTTAACAGGATTAAAACTGGAGAACAGAGAAGCTGTTTAAATAAAAATCTGCTCCTCTGTTTTTCGAGATTTTGAATGCTGCAGCATTTCGCTTCTTTTTCCTATAAGACAAATACTCCAGAGAGTTAACAACTACTCTTAATATATTAAGAATATATTTATTTATTTACATACAATGTTATGCTTATTAAGCCATGCATTTAGGTATTTATTCAACCACCAAATATTTTCTTTCATGTCCATAACATCTTATTACTAAAAGTTTTAATGACAAGGACAATAGTAAAAGAACCCAAATGCATCTGTGTTATAAAAACAGCTATAAAAGAAGCTTTAAAAAGAAAACCCCATGGCTTTATGTGAGAATCAGGTAGAAAGCATCTCTGCTCTGAAATCTGCAGAGTAGAAATGCCAGTCTCGAAGTGCTTCTGAAAAAAAGTGCACAGTGGTAGGATCCCGGGGTGGGAAATGGGCCCGGCTGGAAGGGTTGCTATACGTGTATTTTTATCATCCATGTGTTGGATGAAGCAGAGAGCTGCCAGATAGCTTCTTTTCGACAGCTTGGAGTTACTGTTGGGAACAGATCCATGTATGGAAGTGAAAGCCGAAAGGCACAGATAAGCTGAGATCCAGCTATGCAAACCATGTTTAGAGACACTTAAAGGACAAGTATCTCAGGTCCTTTCTTTCTGGTGCATTTGGAGAAGGCATCACACTGGATCACTTTTCACATCCAGCCCATGCAGACTGAGCCGCTGAGGTTTGACCGAGGTAGGTGCAGAGCTTCTGCGAGGAAGCCGATCTGAGGGATCCTTTGTGAGTGCTCCCGCTTGCTCGCTTGCTCGCTGGAGCTTTAATTGATGTGCTTTGTGGGAAGGCGGGAGATGGTGATGATGAGATAGGGAGAGGGGGAGGAGGAGAGGGAGAGGGAGAAAGAGGGAGAGAGGAAGAGAGAGAGGGAGGGAGAGAAGGAGAGAGACAGACAGACAGAGAGAGAGAGAGAGAGAGAGAGGAGATACACAGGAAGGGAGAGTTGGAGCTACTGACTAACAGGCATTTAAAAGCTTTGCCTTCACAAAGCTAGCTTGCTTGGCTCCAAAAGACAAGTGACAACACAGATTCGCTACCAAATAAAAAATCCTTTTTCCCTGGGTCACTTACCATCCTGAATTTTTGTGGCTATAGGTCTTCTTCAGCACTGCCAGCATCCTTTGGAATGGTTCACAGCTAGCGGCAAGATTCTGGTACTTGCTGTGTATTTCAAGGAGGGGTAGGTGGAATATGCCATCTTCTTCACTAGCTCCCCAGAAGGCAGCAAAAACTCACACGTGTGAATTGCGCGTCCTTAGATATAGGAAGGGTTGCTGGTGAACAGCGTTATTTTCTTTTCTGGGTTTATTTTTATTTTTTTATTTATTTTATTTTTTTTTTTGGCAGCTGAAGTTCATTTTTTTGCAATGTTTCTCAGAAGCTCAGAGGTTGATTACATCCTGCTCAAAGATTCTTGGGTTGCTTTTACAAACATGGTGTCTTGCGTAAGTGAAAGTTGCTGAAACCAGCTGTAAGCCCTGTATGCCCTTGGTACTTTTAATCTTTCTTTCTTTCTTTCTTTCTTTCTTTCTTTCTTTCTTTCTTGCTTTCTTTCTTTCTTTCTTTCTTTCTTCTTCTTCTTCTTCTTCTTCTTCTTCTTCTTCTTCTTCTTCTTCTTCTTCTTCCTCTTCTTCTTTCTTTCTTTCTTTCTTTCTTTCTTTCTTTCTTTCTTTCTCTTTCTGTTTTTTTCCCTCCTCTTAAAGACTGAAAATTTCACAATACGAGCAGAAGTATTTGCAAATATTATTGCTATCATTTTGTCACCAGGGATTCTTTAGGAATAGTAAGTTGCTCAAAATAGCAAGTTATCTGCTTTAGGAGCACAAGGTAAAAGTATGAATATAAGGCAAGGTCATTGATTTCTACTCCTGTGTAACTGTATGATACTTTCTAGAAAATACGTTAAACCAAGCAAGTCCTATCAGTTTGCTTTAGATATATATATGCCAGATAATTACCCAATTGTTTCTATTACATAATTAAAGCCATTCTACTAAAATTTTGTGGAGCCTGGCAACTCCTCCCAAACATTCGGAAAAACATATGTGTTTACCAAGGTTTAATTAAAACAATATGTACACAAGGTATAGAATTTAAACTTCAAGATTTATCTTGTTGAGAACAATGTATAATTCAAGTAAGCTTCGATCCAACTCTTCATTTCGTTTACTTCTCAACCTTCTAATTGAGTTAACGGAGAGGGAATGAAGAGGAAGAGGGACGTGATTCCCTTGATGACAATAAGAGATTGGAAATGATAGATAAATAAGTGCAAGGAAAGAATAAAAATAGTTTGTAATACTAACCAAGGAGATGCTCTCCAGATGAGTTAGATATTTGGGAAAGGCTTCACGGGTAGAGAAGTGACGACTCCTCTGGTGGTTTTTTTCCAAGCTCTACATGTCCCATTTCACTGAAAAAAAAAAAAAAAAAAAAAAAAAAAGATGTCACTAAGAGAAATTGAGGTCCTGTTTCAATAATCAAGTGGCATTATTAAAGTAATTACATTCACATGTGGGTTCTCCATTAAGTTATTCTTGTACATATCTGTTTATCTTGACAATGCATTAGGTTTATTACCCATTACCCCTTTTCTAGAAGAGGCTATTTTATGTCATTGTAAAGTACTAATAGCTTGTATCTGAGAAAAAGGGAATGAGAGAGAAATGAGCTATGCTTTCTTTTTTTAAAACTAACAGACACAAGCTGTTGTAACTTTAGCTAAAGTGGGGCAGGCCTACAAAAGGATGGTTTTAGAATACTTAATTAAACCCTCTGTACCAGCTGGCTTCCCAAAAGGGGCAGCACGGCAGGAGTGGGTAATTTTCAACATGTACAAGGTTCATATAAATGATGCCGGTGGCCTTGGTGAGCAGATGCGATGCCTCTATGTTACCATCTACTGTCTTCCACTTGCTTGGCGCCAAGTGTTTTTCAAATACACACGCACCATGCACAATCACTGCTTCCGTTTCTCCTCCAGCAAACAAATGCCAGGGGCAGAATATAGGTAGCAATAAATGAGTCGTTGCTAGCTTCTGTAGAGCAGCCAAGATTTCTGACGTTTGGCTGGTGACCTCTTAGGCATTAGATAGATGAAGACTACGCATGTAGAAAATACTGTGATTGTGCTTTGAGAAAGGAATCGAAAGTGTTGGCCAGCTCGTGTGAGAACAAAATGGCTGTGGTGTTCTGCTACACATAGGGGAGGCGTGGGGGGATCATGGAGGAGTCGCAGCTCGGGGGCTGCTGTGCCCATAATGGGTTCAGACTGGAGAGCTTGTGGGTCTGGTCTTCCGAGCTATGAGGACTAGGAGAAAGTACTTTGAAGAACTTTTGTGGAAAGCAAGACTCCTGGATTTGGGGGAGCTAGAGTTACACGAAAGGAAAAATAAGGATTTACTTTTCCAAAAGCATGAAAACTTTTCACCGCAGGAAAAGTCATTAGGTTGAAAGGAGGAGATACCATGGGTTACTTGTTTTTAAAATAAAATCTTGCTGAAATGAAAATTGTGAGACGTTCAGTGGTCCTGGACAGCACAACAAAGAGCTCAAATACTTTCAAAAGTATGTTAAAGGCATAAGGGTAGGGGAACAGAGTGGAGAGGAATTTGAAGACCAGAGAGATTCTGTTTCCCCAAGCTCCATAAATAGGAGATAAGATTCTCCTAAATTCCACAATGCTAGATTTCTGGTCAGAAGGGATCTGCCCAAACTGTCCCCCTGTTCCTTTGAATTTTCAAATGACATGCTTTCCCGTCTCATGACAAGGCATTAGAGTACACTTACATACCAGGGACTTGTTGAAGGTATTTTAAAAGTATGTAAAGTAGCAAAAGGGAAGTGGGTTCACATGACACTTAACCTTGCAGAGTGAAAAGTGCTTCAGATTGCATTAAGTTCTGAAATGAGCCATGCTGCCTGCGCGTAAGAGCCTCTTGGGGTAAGTGATATCCAGCAGCACCCCTGAGGAATTAATATACTTACAGGTTCAGGGAAAAGAGCTTAGTTTTTAAAATCAAAACGTATGGAATTCAGATGTGCAGTCAACAGCCAGTTATTTTTCAACAGAAAATGTAGTAACCAGACTAATATATTTCAATGGGATGAATTAAAAGACCTGAGGTAGAATAGTTTTTAAAAAACTGGTACTTTGTCCCAGCAAGGTGATGTTAAATTTTGCTCAGAATTCTTATTTAGTAGTTTAAGTATATTTATAAAGATATTTTCTGTATGAGGAAGATTTCTATAGCTATTGGATATCTCTCGTTATGTGAGGACTATATGAATGCGAGCCACAATCATTAGAAAGTCTAAAATATGTGAAGTTACCTTTATAAGCTTTAACCACAACTGCTAAGTGAAATTTTATATAGTTTTTTGAGAGGGCTCATTCAATTTAGGTAGCAAACAAGTTGTATTTTTTTCATGGTGATGGTGGTGGTGGTGGTGGTAGTGGTGGTGGTGGTGTGTGTGTGTGTGTGTGTGTGTGTGTGTGTGTGTGTGTGTGTATGTGTGTGCTTGCGCACGTGTGCACGCGCACACGTGTATCTTTTATCTTTCTAGCAAGAACCAAGAACTCTGAAGAGATAGTGCATGGCTTTATGTAGAAGACATGTTAATTCATCGCGTATCGATAAGTACGATTAATAACCTAACACTCACCAAAAGCTAAGAGGATCTATATGGTTCACGGTGGATTCCTTCCATTTAGGTAGATATTGTAGAGTGAACTCAGAGAACTGCAAGGAAGGCTGTCAGACAAATGCTGGGAGATACCAAATAAATACCTGCTTTAGGGTTCAGGTCCACACCAGAATGACTGTTCAAGTCATAGGCAGAGAAGCGATCAGGGTGCACAGTGAGAAAGGGTGCTGGAGTCAAGGTGCTTGGGCTTTGTCCTGGCCATTCACTGGGCTCTAACTGTACAGTTCACCTAGCTTTTGGAGTCCTTTATTTTCTTTGCAATGTTGAGGGCAGTAAGTAGTTCAGTGTAGTAACCAGTGGAGGATATTGTCGTTATAAGCAATATATTGCATAAGCCAAAGAGGCTAAATCAGTCTCTTATCACTGTATATGTTAAGTTTCTAAGATAACCTAGTACTAATGCTGAACATCTGGTACAATTTTATTTCACAGTCTTTGATTGATGATAAACATTGAATTTTCCTCCTTCTCCAAACTCTTCCTAGGAAGATGAGTCTGATAACTATCACAGTGTTAGATAGATAACATAAATAAAGCCCAGCATACATTCAGTCATGAACATTTGGAAGCCTACAAAAGGTTTTCACAACAAAGCTATACCATAGTAGAAGAGAAACAAATTCAAATTCATTAACAAGAACTGTCCAATTATTTCCTCAATAGTTTTATTATTACATAAGTGAAATAGAAGAATGCACCGACTGTCAGAATAATATATTGGCTCCCAGTCAACAGTGATCCCATGCAAGAATAAATATAATTTTATTCTCTTATCTTGCAGCTTGCCTTATGATAGCACGCAATCACATGACAAAACCCCTCCTGGGCCATCATCAATTATAGGCCAGTGTTTCATTTAACACAAGCAAAATTTTAACAAACCACTGCTAAGCATTAGCGAATTTTACCATTGATTTAGCTACATGTACAAAATATTAAGGTAGATTCTATGAAATAATAAGTATGCTCTGTTTCAGTTAAAAAAAAACTCAGTTCTAGATTTAGACAAATTCATATTCAAATCTCATGCTGGATAAATTACTAAAAATTATCTTGGTAAGTGTTTTGCTCCTCCTATTATCTAAGAAAATTACTAACTCAAGTAATATGTGTTAATTTATTAATCCTGGCAATTACTTTATGACATAATTACCAATTGCACAGGTGGAGATGGAGGCATAGAAAGATTAAATAATCTACCTGCAGTCACATAGAACACAGAGAAGGAGAGATCTGAGGCGTTAGCTCTGTTACACTATCCAAGAACTGTTTCCTAGTCACTTAAGAATGAGAACAAATAATGAAAGTAAAGATATTTATTTAGGTGCAAAGTATTTGTTGCAGTGCCCTCAAGAAAGAAGAACAAAATTACATTAGTTATTTTTTTCAGATTGCTCTTTGTTTAACTTTATGTTTAATGAATTACCACTTGAAGCAGTGTTTCCAAATACCAACTAAATCAAAAATAACATTGAAAAAAAAGAAAGAAAGAAAGAAAGAAAGAACACTGACTGTGCCTTATATATTAGTATTTCCAAGTTGGTGAGTTAACATTTCAGAGACAAAAGTTCTATTATTATGCTACGGCCATATGTATCCTTATCCTCTCTGCTTATCCTACTCTCGTGTTTCAATAAGTGTGTATTGAAATTTTTAATGCCAGGATCCACACTCTTTTTAGCTGTTATATAGCAAAAAATGATGTGGACAAAACTGAGAAAATGAGATTGGAATCATTTAAATGAAAGTATTGTACTCAGAGACTCATCTCCAATACACTTTAAGCCCATTTAAACTCATTTATAAATCTAAAGAACAAGAAACCCACTTGACATTCCACTTGCATTTGAGATGTTACTCATGAGCAAAAGACCTTTGAGAATTTAACTTGCAATTTTCACCAATCTCATGAGTCATACCTTTAGTTCCATAAAAATCATGAAATCCATTTTAAAAGAATGCAATTATGGAGAAATTGGTTGACTTTTTTCCCACAAGAATAATGGAATGCAAGTTTATCTTTTCCCTCCTCACTTTTTTATCATGCATGGAAAGAGAACAGAGGTCAAACACACCTTGCAACACTCAGTGTGAGCCTCAGCACACACTCAAAATGACTTAGGCCATTTCCCTGGAGAAGATTTGCTATCACTAATTTAAATATTATTTTACCTTAATTAGAAAAAAATCTACTGTGATACAGAGAGGGTTGGCAGCAAATAATAATTTTTTTTTCCTGCAGGATTGGGGTTCGAGCTCATGACCTTGCACTTGCCAGGCAGGCATGTGTGCCACAGAGCTATCTCTCCAGTCCCAATAATAAAATTGAAGCCTTCAAAAACAGTTCTTTCAGGTTCTACACAGTTATGAATCTTGATAGCTTTCATTTAGAACATTACCTATTATCAATAATTTATTGACCGTATACTATTAGAGTCATTTACAAAATTATGTCATATATCTTCCTGAGCAATGAAAGGCATTTAAAAATAAAAACATAGTGTATTATAAGCCACACACTCAATATTATAGCATAGGAGTTGGTGAAGCTGTACTTATGTACTTATGTTCAGTAGATGCATTTTAGAACCAAGGCAAAGGTTTGTTCTTGGGGGGAATACAGACTGTAAAGATTTAAGTAACAAAAAAAGAGGCCTGAAGTTCTTGTTTTTCATCAATAGTCTCTTGTGATGCTACTAAAATAAAATATATCCAAGTTGGTGGATAAGATTTTTTTTTTGTTCTCCAAGGCAATATGTAATACATATTCACTAAATAGATTGAGACTCAGATCTCCAAAAGTAAAAGGTTGTAACTATCCAAACTACATTTTCCAAAGGATGATTTGTCTGAGGAAAAAAGCTGTAGTTTGTAAAATAAAAGGGTTCCTTGGTCATGAAAAAAATCTATGAAATTTTACATAAAGGCAATACACGGAGGGTGCAGTAACGTATCACTAGGTCTTAGAAATTCTGAAAGAAATGCAATCTGAATCTGACTTTGCTATGCTAAATGCCAGTTGCGAATCCCAGCCAGGGACACGTGGTTTGCTATACGCCCTAAGCTCACAGCAGCTGTGTCACCTGCAGTCACATCGTAACTGACCCTGACGGAGCCCAGCTGAGACATAGGTATCTCAATAGTCTACTGCAGGTAGCTACCAGCAACTGACCAGGTTAATATGTACAATGAAATGGAATTGTGTTTCAGTCATGCCAAGATCTTCTGGAGAGGCTAATTGGAAATGAATTCTCTCTCTTTTACAGAATTGATCTGACAGTTGTTTCGGTTGCTTTGCTCTTCTTGCTGTAACAAAATACCCAACACCCAAAATTCAGGAAGGACACAGTTAGTGGAGGTTTCAGTCCATATCCAGCTGATTCCAAGACAGAGTGGCATAAGGCAGAGAGCAGCAATTTAGGGTGCTGGAAAATAATGAAACAGCAAGAGCCAGAAGGGCAGAGCAGCAGCAGCTAGCAGTAGCAAGCCTGTCTCCCTTCCTCATGCTGTGTTCAGGCTTTCCGCCCCCCGGAGCAAGTGTAGCACTCACACCCATAATCCCAGCGTTGGACCATGAATTAATCACAAACTCTAGGAGCAGCCCCAGTGACCGCATGAGGCTATGGGGGGACAACTAGACACCAGCCATAACAGCAGTGTTACGCCTTTAACATGGAAAATAACTATTTAACAGATCTATATGTGAGAAGAGTGAAAGAATGTATAGCTTACTTGTGTAAGAACCATTCATGGGGGAAATAGTTCAGTGGCTTAAGCGCCTGCCTGGCAAACACAAGGTCCTGAGTCCAATCCCTAGTAGCAAACAAAACAAAACAAACAACACAAGAACCAATTCATGTACAGATGCTGGGAGTTTGATTCCTGGGCCTGCAGCACCGGCCCTGCCCCCTGGGGCAGGCTAAAACGGCAATTCAGACTGCCAGTGGTGGTGTGTGTCTGCAATTCCAGCTTTTGGGAGGCTGTAAACAGGTAGATCACTATGGATTCAATCTAGCAGATCACTATGAGTCCTATCTAGTAGCGAGATCCTCTGTAGACCCCGTCCTACAAAATACAAAGAAAAAAAAAAGAATCTTTCATATCTTTAGTGCCAACACTCCATATCCATGCACAGCTGTTCTAAAAGAATAGGAAAGTTTTGAATATTGTTTTTGCCATTTCTTGGAGGTGCTAACTACCCACATCAGCTGTCCTCTGTGAGTTAGATTCAGTCTATAGTAACAGATGTGTCTGTACACTTGCACACATGCGTGTTCATGCTTTTTACTATGCTCCCCCAGTACCTCAGATTGAAATCTTTCACTGTGATATATGCTGCTGTAGTTGCATAACTCTCCCCCTTTACCAAGGTCATTGAGTAGCTGCAGCTGCCTTAAGTACTGGGCAAAGGCGTTTTGAAGAATACTGTGCTTAGGAGGACAGAATCGCATCAGCAGACGGCTGGGAGGCAATTTGTTGAGAACTCTGAGAAACGGTTAATAGAACAGGCCAGTGGGGATGTGGGTAGAGGCAGGAGCATATGGAAAGTCTGGAAGAAAGAGGAAAGCACAACACATCACAGATGGGAAGCCACGAGCATTTTAGCTTTGCGAAAAAGTAGTTTCATTGTTTGGGTTTATTCTTTTACTTTTCATTGGAGTGATCTGTCTTATATCTACAGAAACATGAGGCTGGACAGCTCAATGGATTTTTAAACATGGGCTTTATCCCATGTCCCAGTGTACCCATCACCTACACCAAGAAGAAGTGGAGAGAAAGAATAGGACACACAAGGCACACGTAGAGCCGAGGCAAACTCTGGCCAGAAGCCACCACCAACCGGAGTGTTTCCTGTCTGTCTTTGGTCACTCCCATCCTGCCCTGGCTTTGCCTCATCCTTCTACCACCTGTGTGAAAAAAAAAAAAAAAAAGAGAGAAGTCCAGATATTATCAACACTAAGAAACTCTCTTTATCTTTCTTTCAAGACATTTTCCCCTCAAGCAAAATCCCTGGAATGGTCTTTATTGGTATTTCTGATTACCGGAGGCTTTAGACATGACATAGTCAAGAATATGCGTGGAAAGGGAACAGTGAAAATACATTGCATATCTTGTGAAGAACTCTGTGCTGGAGATATCTACTGGTCTATTCAAAGGAAGGCTTAATGCTTACTATTGTTTTTTCTCTTAATTTTTTCAACTCATTTTGTGTGCTTATGTCTGAACAACTAATTTGAAGACAACAGTATGCAATATACCAACCATTATTGAACTCCTAGCATTCTGTTTACTGAAATTAGGTATCATTTCTAATGCATTTTTTACTTTCTTTTGTTCTTTCTTTTTAAGTTTAGAATTAACGAACAAACACACACACACAAAAAAAAAAACTCTGATCTCAAAGCAGTGGCGGGGAATTAGGGGATATTAGGAGGATTAAGAAAAGGGCCCTAGCTAGGAGTATGCCCAGATTTGGGACATTGCCCTTAATTGTGCATGTGTGCTACCACTTTCTTGTTTACCCAAATTAGATAATAAATATTTGCTAAATGATGGATTGGATAAATTAACATCTTAGCCCATTCTAAAATATATTTATTATTCAAAATCAAACAAAATTAATCAATCTCTACACCTGTGCTAAAAGGATATAGAAAAGAGCTTTTTTAATACTGTATTATTTTTAGTATCAGAAGTGATGAAGTACAGCATACATTACACTTATTTCCTAAATACTTAACAATCAGTCAATAAATGTTCATTGTCATTCAATCAGCACACACTTATTAACATCTACTACATTCCATCAACTGTATTTTGGTCTATAAAATCATGGCTAAGATATGGTCCTTACCTTGAAGGAATTTATTAATAACATTTAGGAAAAACAAACTTTAAAGAGAGTCATTGAAGAAGTTGGTAATGACAACAACTCAGAAGTCTGGGAGGGAAAGCGGAAGTCTGACCAAAATCGTTGTGCTGTCTGAGGAGTGAGACAGTCCAGGGTAGGCTAAGCCACATGGGATTTGTCAGAACTGTGGGTAAGTCTTACAGTGGTTATAAGTTCAATAATATGGGATGTATAAAATATTTGCTTCTTTAGTTATTTATTTCATGGAGCAAGGGATAGACCCAAGGCCTCATGCATTCAAGGCAAGGATTCTAGGACTGAGTTACAGCTCCAATCCTGAGAATTCATTTTAAATATTGTATTAGGGCCGGTGAGATAGCTCAGTGGACTAAGCACCTGCGTTAGCAAGATCAGGGACCAGGGTTCGACTCTTGGTCCCACATGCCATGCTAGTACCACCTCCAGGGCCCACTGAGATAGTGATTGAGACTGGGCGTGGTGGTGCACACCTGTAGTCCCAGCACTAGGGAGGCCAAAAAACAAGAGGATCACTATGAGTCTACATTTTGTAGTAGATACATAAATATACAATATACATAAAATAAGTAAATATATAAATAATAAACTAATATTGATTTTTTAAACTTTTACATCTATATTTACAACACAAATTGGAATCTTATTGATAAGTATAGCAAAAGAAGGCTTTAATCATTCTGTAAGTGATATTAAAGTGATGTTTAGAAAAGAAGAAGGCAATTTTGATGCTTCAAAGTAAGATCTTGCTTTAGTGCAAAGGCAAAAGAATACTGGAAAGGTAGGAGTATACTAGAAATTTGATCTCTTCTTTATGTAACTATTTGAAATGCGGGTCATTCTTTGTGTCCAAAAGAACAAGATGCATCACTGTTCTTGTTGTGGATGTTGATATTGTGCTTTGGTTTTATGGTTGTTTTTTTTTTGAGGCAGGGCCTTATTATATAGTTCAGCCTGGGCTCAAACTCATAGTAATCCTTTTACCTCATCCTACTGAGTGCTAGTATCACAAGTGCAGGCCACCACACCTGCTGAAATATCCTTACTGCTAAGCTCTGAGACGCGGCTAGGAACTGAGAGGCCTACTCCACAGCCAAGGACAGTTCCCCAAAGAGCATGATGAGGCAAACTGAATGAGACACCTCTTCACCAAGTGAAGCACTAGGAAAATCACTGCCTTTCCTTGCCATGTATCACTATCTGCCCAGGAGACTGCACGGATGACGTCTAGGAGGCGTTCTGATTCTCAAGAAGTGGGTACACTGCATCCACATTCCTCAACAAACCACACAGTGCCCAAGAAAATGGTCTAAAAGTGAGGCAGATACTATGCGAAAATTGGTAATGCCATTCAGATGTCAGTCTTTTGAAGAGACCACGTACGTGCAGTTAGTTTTAATTATTTTGCTTATTTATGTTGAATAAGTGAAATAGTGGAAATGTTGGGCTAAGAAGATACAGATATAGATGTAGATATACATATGGATATAGAGAGAGGATACATAGACACATATATAGATATAGATATAGGATATATGGATAGACGAGCTATAGATAGATATAGATACAGAGAGAGGATCTAGAGATATAGATAGATATAGATATGGATATATAGAGAGGATATATAGATACAGATAGATATAGATATAGGATATATGGATAGAGGAGCTATAGATAGATATAGATACATAGAGAGGATGTATAGATACAGACATAGATATAGATATATAAGGGATATATAGATACAGGTAGATATAGATATAGATATAGATATAGATATAGATATAGATATATAGATATAGATATACAAAGAGAATATATAGATACTGATAGATATAAATATAAATAGATATAGATAGATATAGATGTACAGGCAGGATATATATTAATTTTTGACAAGACTAATGTAATGAAAGTTTATCTTTTTCCTACTTGCCTTTTTTTTTTTTATGGGACCGGGGTTCAAACTCACGACCTTGCACTAGCCAGGCAGGTACTTGTGCCATGGAGCTATCTCCCCAGAGCCCCCTCTTTGCTTTTTATCACGAATATAAAGAAAACAGAGATCAAACCCACCTTCCAACATTCAATGTTAACCTCACCACACACTCAAAATGATTTAGGTTATTTCCCTACAGAAGATTTTGCTACCACTAATTTGAATATTATTTTGCCTTAATTAGAAAAAAAATGTACTGTGATACAGGGAGAGTTAACAGCAAATAATAAAATTAAGGCCTTAAAAACAGTTCTTTCAGGTTCTATGTAGTTGTGAATCTTGATAATTTTTATTTAAAATAATACCAATAATCAATAATGTAATTAATAGTAAACAATCAGAGGGATTTCCAAAATTATATCATATATCTTCCTGAGCAATGAAAATCTTTTAAAATTTAAAAAATGAAAACATAGTATATTATAAGCCACACACTCAATATTATAGTATAGGTGTGGTATTTAAGCTATATTTATATACTTATATTCAATAAATGTGTTGTTGAACCAAGACCGAGTTTCATGTTCTGTGGAAGAATACAGACTGTAACGATTTAAATAATGAAAATGAGGCCTAAAGTTCATGCTGTTCATCCATAATCCTTTTTGACACAGTTAGAATAAAATATACCCAAGCTCCTGGATAAAACTTTTTATTCTCCAAGGCAATATGCAATAAATATTCATCAGTTCAAAAGTATTAATGACAAAATATTAATGATAGAGGATAGATAGATAGATAGATAGATGATATAACTCAACATTCATGCTAAATAAAAAGTGATATAGTATAGGGAGCTAGCAAAAGATAGAAGATCAATTTTAGATGAGTGATCAGAAGAAAGGAAATATGAACAACAAAATAAAAGAAATAAAGAAACAGATCATGCAAATAACTGGGCAGAGGATTTCTAGAGAATGGGAAGAATAGCAAATACAGAGGCCTTGAGGTAGAAATGTACTTGATATATTCTAGAAGCAGTAAGAGGCTCAATAAGGCTGGATGACAGGTGAGGGCGTGGGAACACCATGGCCTCAGAAATATGACCAGCATTAATTCATTAGTTCTTTGAGTCCCAAACACTTAGGGGACTTTATGTCATTTGAAAGATTTTACAACCTTACCATAGTAGTGCCGGGATTGTGGGTTGAGAAATGAAAAGTTCTTTTTTTTTGTCTTTTTGAGACAGGGTCTCGCTATGCATTTGAGGCTGGTCCTGCGCTCACTTTTGTAGCCCAGGCTGGTCTCGAACTCGCACCAATCCTCCTGCCTCAGCCTCTCAAGTGCTGAGATTACAGGCATGAGCCACCACGTCCGGCTTGAAAAGTTCTGACTTACAGTTCTGAAGGTTGTTTTTGTCTATAGTAGGCTAGTTGGACTGCAAGAAGGCAAATATATCCCCAAAAATTTGGTATTAAATGTTACAGTGTACTTGTGTAAGCATCTTTTACGAGTATCTATGTAGTTGTGCAAAGATTTAGGAGTAAAAAGAGTGCTATTAATAATACAGTGGGTTAATATCAGTGAACTGGAAATTACTCAAGTAAACTAGGACACAAGATTGCCCTAATTAAAGAGTTGTTTTCAAGAATAAATGAGTAGCAAGGAGGAGTTCAAATAAAGGCAGCTTATATTAATAACTTCAATCTTTCCACCAAAATGTTAGGTTTAAAAAGTACTAATGGGTCAGCTGAAAAATAATTTTATGAAAGAATGAACTAGAAATGTCTCAGGTAAATTTATTCTTTACTGACTTAATTCTTGGCACTTTTAATAAATTAATCTACTTTGGAAATAGCTTAGTGATGTTTACTGTAACTTAGAGTTTCCCAAATTCATTTATCCAAAGATTCATTCTTTAAAAGAACTAGTCAATGTCTTGTGACTGCAGTCTTCCTTGTAACTCATTATGAGGCAGCTGCAACCTAGCAATAAATTGTAATAGGTGGTGAGTTTATTCTATGATCTCCTCTAGACATATTAGTTAATATCCTGGGTAGATAACTCGGGACTATTGGAAACTTCAAAGCGCGATTTAAAATAATATTTAATTACAAATAAAGATTCTATTCAAAGTTTGTGTCTTAGGTACTGTTCTCATTGCTGAGACGAAACGACCAGCCCCAAGAGTTAAAGGACTTATCTTAGCTCCCACTTTGCAAAGGTTCAGTGCAGAGTTGGTTGGACCTCTGGTCTGCTAAAGTGACACAGCAGAGGAGCATCACAAAGGGCCAACAGCTCCTGGAAGGCAGAAGACAACAAGAGCGGCAGGAGGCAAGCAAAGTGCAGAACGGCAATGCCTTCTTCCTGTCCCTTACATTCCATCTGGGCTGCCCTTCCTTATGGTGAGCCATACTCATATCCAACGCCCAATACCCTTAATGCTAGCACTGATTTATAAATCAATCCAAGAATTACATCCTTCGCCTCAGCACCACGCACTTTAGTTACAGCCACCTCAAAAAAAGCTTCATCCACAACCACAAAGGCTTTGGGGAAAGTCTGGGCACAAGCCAGAATATTTTTCACCTGCTAAATAAAAAGTAATATAGTATAGCAAGCTAGGAAAATATAGGAGGAGGAGGAGGAGGAGAAGAAGAAGAAGAAGAAGAAGAAGAAGAAGAAGAAGAAGAAGAAGAAGAAGAAGAAGAAGAAGAAGAGGAAGAGGAAGAGGAAGAGGAAGAGGAAGAGGAAGAGGAAGAGGAAGAGGAAGAGGAAGAGGAAGAGGAAGAGGAAGAAGAATTAGAAGAAGAAATAAAATATGGACAAAAACTAAAAGAAATAAAGAAACATAAGACTCATACCCTCTTTTTTGACAAAAAACATTTAATTTATCTCCAGGAGTTGCCAGAATCCTGTTTCACCATTGCTGCAAAAAATCTGTACTCAAAGGTTTTTTTTTTTTTTTTTTTTTTTTTTTTTTTAAGGGACCACATCCAGTACCACTCTAGCAAACCACTGTTCTTTCTAACCTGTTCAATGTGCAGCAGCTGGTGAAACCCCAGCTATGTCGTAGTAAAAAAAATAAATAAAATAAAAAATAAAGAAACAAAAGCTTTGAAGGAAGCTCTTAGCTGGGACCACCTATAAAAATGAAAAAGAAAGCTAAACACTTTCCACTCTAAATGGCATCAGAGACACATTATCATATTGAAAGGAAATAATTAGGGGATAGAAAGGAATGGGACTGAAGCAAGTCAAAAATACAGCAGGGCCAGCATGAAGTCTTGTAGCTTCACATCCAGCATTCAAGACAACCTGGGGCAAAATGTAATCTCCAGAGTTGCGTGGCTCAGCTCCAAAGTACAGAAGCTCCGGTGGCATCTCTATGGGCCAGATCGATCGCTCCCTTCAGCCTCTTCAAATGATCCATGCTCATTTCTCCTTCACCTTCTGGCTCACAGCACCATAAGGTTTCCTCTAAGGAGCACATTGCCTGGACTCCTAGGTCCCCTCACATCAGAACAGAAGCTTTCCTAGCCCCACAAGTCCTGCATTCTACATACATATAAAACCAGTACCAACTGGATGATGCCAAGGCCTGCTGCCAGCCAGAGCAGCAGCCGGGCTTCCTCGTCTCTTGGCCATAGGAGTCCAGTGCCCAGATCACTGAGCATTTGCAATCCAGAGGAATAAATTTTCTATGCTGCTGTGTCATTCTAGAACAAGGTGCTCTGGGGCTCACTTGTCAAAACAAATTCTCTGGCCAATCCCCCAACATTTTAGGTATTCTGCTTGGCACTTGGTTCTCATTCTTAACCTAAATCTGCCTGTGAACCCCCAGTGGTAGCCATACCCTACCTCAACATTAGGTTATCTTGAGATTTCTTCTGGAAGATTAGTTAGGTCACCACCCTGATCTCAGTCTCCGGCACAGTTTCTGGACATGACCAAGATGCAGAGAATTTTTCTGCATTTGACACATCGTCTGGAGTCCAATGACCAATGCAGTCCTTCCCAGAAAAAAACCTGCACCTGGTCTTTAATGGCAGCATTTCAACCAGCATTTTGATCTTCTGAGTTCTGACCGTAATCTCCCATCAAGTACAGTGTAAGGCATTCCGAAGCTGCTTCTACAGCCAGCGTTTCTGAACTTTGGTAAACTCTTTCCACAAGCCATTTCCAAATACTCCTGAACCATGATCAGGTACATTCCCAGTAATGGCCCCTCTTCTTCTGTTATGGTTTGTACCCACTCTCCCCCCCCCCAAAAAAAAAAAAAAAAAAAAAAAAAAAAAAAACTCATGCAGTCATAGATGGAGCTTTCAGAGGTGATAGGATCTACAGTGTGATTGAATCTTAATACTGCAATTAAGGCTGTGATGCCAGGATTGATTCTTTATGCCGGGCCAGGATTAAGAGTGCGCCGTGCTGGGCATGAGTGTCACCTGATCTAAATGAGGGAAGCCAGGGAACAACAAAGAGGCTGCAGCTGTTATTTGCTGCTTCATACTTTTGCTGCCTTCTGGTTCCCATGAGCTTTTTCTCTGCTGTGAGTCCCCTCTGCCACACCATCTTGCCTTGAAGTCAGACAATTTTGAACAGAAGTTTCTATTTTCCAGGACGCATGTCACAATTCACTGACCACGTCGCACTGATTCAACTGAAAGCCCCGTCTTCATACTGTTCTGATCCTTGGTCCAAAAGAAGCTTTTCATCATATTCCACAAAAATGTAATGATTCCTTTGTGCTTAGGGTCTTCAGGACTTTAGTTTCCATCTGCAGAGTTTAAGAAGTAAGGACTTTGTTTGTGCTTTGACTTGGCCGCCGGCAAGCACTGAGACCAAATCAGATGCAGTGGGCCACAGATAAGTTGTGAGCCCGCCATTGATGTGGGAGGCAGAAAGGTACAAAAAGCTAAAGAATGTAGACAGAAATGTGAGCCCAGGGAGGACCACCAGGCAGAGGATTGCATCATTTCTGGGATGGAATCTGTGCTTGTAGAACACTGCTTCCTAAACTCTAATGGAATTTGTGTGGCTAAGCTCATAGTCAGGGCAGTTGGAACATGTCCCCAGTGTGCAGATACTGATCTATAGATCACCTATAAATTTTTAAAAGGTGTTTTATGTTTTTCTCTTGGTGGAAAGCAAAGCAAGTACTTAGAGCAATGTTTATGCACCAGATACCTTTAGCAGCATTTTTCCACGTATTACATCATGAAATCGTGACATTAAGTAATAGGAGCTGGATTAGGCTGTCATCTCTGTTTGTATAGTAGCAACACAAGACACAGAGTTGTACAATTAATCTGTCAAAGATCAAACAACCAAGTAATCATAGTCAAATCTGGCTTCTGGGTCAATGTTACCACCTACTCCATTACAGGCAAAAGCATTACAGACCTTAATGTGTTTGTTTGTTTGTTTGTTTGTTTACCTAGTACTAGTTCTGTTCTACAGGACCTGTCACCTATGACTGTCAGTTCTATTCTGCACCCTTTGAAATCTCTGAAGATCAGCAGTTATTTAGCTTCTCTGAAATTTTGTGGTCTTAGTTTGTTTAATTGGTCTCGCTCTTGGCATGTGGATTTCTGCATATGTTAACATCTGAAAATTCTTCTTTGAAGATGGCCCTATTTCTGTTTCATGATTTAGTTCTTTTTGTGTATTTAGGAAATTGAAGTCGCAAGCCAAAAGTACTTTCCAGGCAGAGTTCCCCTATTTAATTTCCTCTCTGAAAATATTTTTCAATGCTAAAAGTCATACAGCCTTCTGTCAGACTTTAACTTTGATACTTATCACAAAAGTAGTAAAAACAGTTTTTATACATTTGTCTTATATTCTGCTGCATTTGGACAAAGCCACATGCAGAACCTTGAAACACACTGCTTGCTGCTCACCTACAGCCAGCAATATTAACCATATTGTTATTTTGCCTAACTGAGTTACTATTTAATCCATATGTCTACATTTGATACAAAGCCTTTTGTGCATTTATGTCAAACACCATGGTGCAATTCAGGAACCATTTTCCAGTATCCTGCCCAACTATCAACCTGGCTATAGATCCCTATTGCTTGTGAAGTTAGGATGATTTGACTCTGAGCACTGTAGTTATTTATTTACAATCTTTTAAAATTGTTCATAAATATTTAACAATTGTGCATAGGAGGTATGACCCAAATATGAAGCAAAGATTTAAAATTAAAAATAGTGTTACAGTAAGAGGCACATTTTTATTACCCTCCCCCCATTGCAATAAAGCCCTCTTATTTCCAACACTTTCCCCATTGCTCTGTCCACTTTCTAAAGCAATTCTAGAAGATCTCTTTACGGAGTATCTTTGGTTGCACTGCCGTGAATGCTAACTGTCCTAAACTGATTGACCACGTTCACCTTTCACGGCCATCTAGCTGTTGGGGAAGAGCCGAAAGTCACACAGCATCAGACCTAGTTAATAAGGCAGCAGAGGGCACATGGCAATATTTTCGTGACCCTGACTTTCTGGTGGATGCCACCTGGCAGGAGCATTCATTAGATTTTTTTATTTTTTATCACAACTCCTAAAACTACTCACAGTAGAAGACCTCGGTAACAGCTTCAGAACGTGGCAGAGTGATGCCATAAGCGTGGTCAAATAGAGCAAGCACATTGAGTGGTATTAACAGCAATGTGTCTATCATTGTATTTTTTTTTCTTTTAGATTTAAACATTCACCACATTGTTGGTCATCCTTTGTATGCTTATGGAATATAACACCGTAATTTAGTGGGTGTATGCAATGTAAAATGAGGAGCTGCTGCAGCCATCAGCTCGAACATTTACCGTTTCTTTATGTTGGAGCATTCTCAGTCTTCTCTATTAACTATTTGGATAACTTAGAATCGTAAGTTTCCTATTACGATCTCCAGTTTCTCATAAACTGAATGGTTCAAGGGTCTCTTTTAAAGGATTTATGCATTTAGTTCTAATTTGCATGCACAAACACTGCAAAAATTAGAAAGCAAAATGCTTTATCGTTTCTATCTTTGCCTCTTGTTTCTGCTCAGTAACATTTCCCATCCACCTGTACCTGATGTATGCAGCTGTGGGCTTCATTTCTGTGGCACCCACCGCCTTAGACGCCACACAGTTGAGCTTAAGCTCATCACCTTCCCTCCCCATGCAGCGAACGTTTCTGGTTTGTGTAATTCACTGATGACCCAGAAGTTGGATCAATTTAGATTCCTTTCCTTGGTTTAATGTGTCTACACCACATTAAGTGACTCCTCAAGTTCCGTAGTTCATACCTGGTGAATATCTTTTGTATTCACTGGCATCTACCATTTACAGGAATTTATGACTTATTACAATAACACACTGAGCTATTTTGCCTCCAGCCTGCCCATTCTTCACTCTTCTCTAGTTTTTTTGGCAAGATGATCTTGCTGAAACGATTTCTATCTGGCAAGCCCACACATAAAATCTTTCAATGAATCCTACAACTCTCAGAATAAAGACTAAATTCATTAGCTTCTTACCAAAGACCTTTACAAATCTGGTGATGGGCTGGGGAGATAACTCAGTGCCATAAATGCCTGCTGGGAAGCGCAAGGTCCTGAGTTCAATCCCTGGTACCAAAATAAAAATAAATAAAAATGTGGTCATGCCAAGCATTATCTAGTATCAGCTATAGTCATAAGTCTCATTATCACCTCATAATTATTCTTTGTTCCAGGTGTAATAAAATATATACAGTTCCCTCAACTAGTGAGAGTGGCCCAAATACCCATGATCTGATGTTCAATATCTTCTCTCATCTCACTTAACAAATGTGGATGAGGTTTTAAGAATCAGTACAAGAATTTATCTTTCTTTGACACTTGATTTCCCAACATGCAATTTGGATATATATATTTCCATTCATCTCCTAGTGCACCCTGAGGATATTTCTGTAACTGTTTATTTTTATCTGCATATACTTTTCCTGCCTTCTCATTAGACTCCAAGCTTCTTGAAGATATGTATTCATCTTTCTATACACAGGATTTGGCAATGTTTAACATATTGTGAATGTACTTGCTAAATGTTTATTGAATAACAAAGCAAGTCAGAGTAATTTTCATTAGAGGAGAAGGAAATAAATGCTCCTAAGTTACAATTTTCTTTTGTGTTTAACGTGCCCTAAACAAGGGCTCTATCTCTTCATTTTGCTCCAGTGTTAAGCTGATATTAAGAGCTTTATTTGGTTACTTTTTCATTGTAAAACTCACTTGGCTAAATTATAAACTGATTTATGTAATACTCTTTATTCATATATTAAAATGCTACTGGTTTTTGGTAGCTTGCAACTTTCCCAATCTCAAACAGTACCAGTTTCCCCAGCCTCAAAGTAAAAAGATATACAAAAGAAGAAAATTAATTGAATATCCTCTTTTCAATAATTTTGATCTTAGAATACTCATAAATTTTCTGAGAGTGACATTAAAAATTAAGCATTGGTTTATCTGGTGGTCAAGGGCAAAACCAATACATGGTGGTGGTAGGAATCAGGCATGATTATTTGTAGCAATCTTATTCAGATCTTGATGCGACTTCTTAAATACTTGTCATTCAGTGATACTGTCTCTCCTCTGATATTCTGAAGTTCCTTTAGGGCAATTCTTTCAGGGAAATTCTTTCGGGGTAATAGTCTCACAAACACATTTTAATCGTACAACACCAGATTCCTCTTGTTCAGTGAACCCATTCAGATCTGGAAACTTGTTTCAGTTTGTCAGTTTTCATGAGCAGATGTGCCAAGAAAACTTAATCAAATAATCCACTTATTTGAACAATGTGAATACCCCAAAGGTGCCAAAGTCATATGCTTAAAGAGAACCCTAAAATTAATGTGGGCTTTAAGTTCACCTATTCATTAGAATCGCAGTATTCCTTGCCAGTGGGCAGGCAGTGACAATCAGTAAGTGGTAGTTATCTCACAACTCTGAAAGAATTTTCCCACAAATTCGAAAGACAGAGCAGAGACAGAGTCCCCTTTATTTAAATTAGTATGTAAATCATTGTTCAGGAAGTAATTCCCGGCATTCAGCAACTGAATCACGCATAGTCTTTTATCCTAACCCTATCACTAAGGAAGCCATTATGGAGATCAGTTATCATATCTAAAGAATAAAAATCAAACTACTAAACTCAAACTTTGAAGTCCTAACTATAAGTTCCAGGTCTGTGACAGGCACACAGGAAATTGTTGATCTCCAGATTTCTGTTGTCATAGGGCCTGGGAAAGACAGAGTGGGATTTCCTGACTGTTACAAAGTTCATGGTCAAAAGTACCTGCTCGGTTGGTAGCAGGCTGTCATTGTACTTTTTTTTTTTCAACCAAGATACATCTGTGATGTGCTCCCCCACCCACTCACTGTTCCAGATATTACTTATCTTTGCATAAATATTCCTAGTCATTATCATCTCATAAAAAAATAATTGGGTAGGAAAAGCATTCTCTAAAAGTTTTGCCTGAACTCAAATCTTTCTCTTTTCACCTACATGTTTAATGTAGGGTATAATGTTCCTCAAAATTCGCAGTACTTTTAAACATGGAGGGAACAATTATTTCTTCATTTGGTATAGTGTCTTTCTGCACAGCTTGGACTCATAGTGACTTTCCTATCTCAGCCTCCCGGCACTGGGATTACAGCATGTGCCACCACATCTGGTTTTGGGATTAGCATGTCACATCAGGTGTTCCAGGACCAGCACAGAATCCGGTACCAGAGATCAAACTCAGGACCTTGAGCTTGGCATGCAGACCCTTGGGCTACTGAGCTGTCTGTCCAGCCAGAGGGAACAATTATAACAATTATGATTGGTACTTCATTTGTTGAGCTACCGTGATGTGGACAGTTCAGCTAGACTTCAAATGCGCTTTTCCCTTGACCCTAAGTGCTATTGTCTGCCCATGTGTCTTTTCAGTCAGATAATCATCATTAAAAAAAGAAATCCATTATTGTCTCAAATGCTAACACAGTTATGCCAACAAGTATAAACATAAAATTGTACATCAACTGAGACATAGTTCTAAATTTTATTACTGGTGTTTATGATTCAGTTCTATCTTGATACATTTAGTACTAAATATCTTAGAAATCTTTCATTTATTTGTTTATTTGGTACTGGGTTTCACTATACAGCTTGGACTCATAGTGGTCCTCCTGTCTCAACCTCCCCAGCACTGGGATTACAGGTATGCAGCCCCATGCTTGGTTTTGGTGCCCGGCACAGTATGCCTGGGTTCCTAGCCAGTGGAGCATGTGGTGCCAGGGATCAAACTTGGCTCCTTGCACTTGGCAGGCGGGCACTTAGATCTCTAAGCTATATCCCCAACCCTCTAGTACTAAATTTTGATCCTCAGTGATGTAAGTCTTGGCTTCAATTTTACTCTATTTTATTTGTAAATTAATAATAAAACTGCAGATTTCATTGGTTCTGAGGATTTGTGGAAAAAGAACATAGTGCATCAGAAAGTTTATAAACTTGCTATTTGACAGTGACTTACCCTCAGCTTCCTTAGAAATAAAACTAAATGTTGCCAAATAGGAAGAAATCCTCGTGTTACATTCCGTCTCTGCCGATGAGGGATACAAGTCACATCAAAGAACAAATGGCACGGATTTTTCTGACTACCGTCAGGAGGAAAGATGGATTTGCTTATGCCTGAAATATGTTTAAGTCATTTAATCTCAGAAGCAAGTTCCAATGTTTCTGCGTCTTCCTCAGAAGTCACAGTTTAAACTAGAAACCATACTCATAAGTGAAATAAATCAGACTCATGCGTGCGAACATCATAATGTCTCCCTTGTGTAAGAAACTGAAAAAGTAAACCAAATCCCAAAGGCACAATAAATATTGCGTCATGGAAAGAGACTGCTCAAAAGGAAAGAACAAATGGAATGAGAGAGAGGAGAAAAGAGAAAAACAAGGAAGAGGGAAAAATTATACACACACACACGCACGCGCACACACACACACACACGATGAAGATAATTGTACTACTAATTGCCATTGGTTTATTGAAAGGAACAGTCAATACTTGATTGTTTGATCAATCTTACATACCTACATCTGGTAATCTGAGCAACTACTTTGAAGATAACAATATGCAATATGAAAACATAAGAACCTGCTTTTGAGATGAAATAACTTAAATGTATTTTAGGTATAAACACAGGCAGAGATTTTAATTCCATCTTTCCTCTTGATGGTAGTCAGAAAAACTCATGCCATTCGTTCTTTGATGTGACTCGCGTTTCTCATTGGCAGATTTGTTAGTTTCCTATCATCTTGTTTTGAAATTCTACATTGTTTTTTGTTTTTTTTTAATTTTTATTCTCTTAAAAATTACAAACAAATTAGTAAAAAAAAAAAAAAAAAAAAAAAAAAGAGCTGGTGGTATATAGCTCAGCGGATTTAGCACTTGCTTAGAGGAAGCGCAGGGGCCAGGGTTCGGTTCCTGACCCCTCGTGCCACGCCAGTCCCACTCTGAGTGCGCTGAGCCAGTGAAACTGGGCGTAGTGGTGCGTGTCTGTAATCCCAGCTCTTGGGAGGTACAAACAGGAGGATCACTGTGACTCAGTAGTGAGATCCTAAAAAAAAGAAAGAAATCAAAACTTCTCTTTACTGGTTGCACTCAAACTGTGTTTCAGAAGAGCTATACAAGATTGAGGACAAAAAGGCCAGGTAGCCCCCCTTCACCCCACCCGCACCCCAAAAAGTTGGATGTCACCACATGGCAATGTGACCATCAGTCAGATTTCTCAATGTTTTCATATTAAAATAAGGAAAGTCCATTGCAGAGAAAAACATAACTTCTCACTAATGTCCCTGAAAATAAATACGCAGAGGAAACACTGCTGAATCATGATGGGGGAAGACTTTGGGCTTAATCTTGGTTTTCCAACTTTCAAATTCATTGATCTTGGCAGCTTCAGGCTATTTTCTCGACCTAAGTTTCTTTGCCTGCAAAGTAAGAGCTTGAGTTACATGAACTTCCTTCCAAAGGCTTCACAATGGTTAAGTTTTGCACATGGAAAAAAAAAAAATCACAAAGTTATGTGATGTCATATTTTCATACAGTGAGCCTCTTTTGTATTGGCCTTTCATCTATTATTTTGAAGAAATATGTTGTAAGAAGTGTAGTGAATGGTTTGTACGTAAAGATATGAAACAATATTGTGTACCAATATTTTATTGTTGCTGACTGGTAGATTTTAAAATCCTATAATTAGTAGAAAATAACTAATATTTTCCCCATGTATTCTAATTAGATATTAGTCATCTTAAAGGTTTACCATCATTTCTAATATTTTCTGTTCTCTTTGAAGCCATTAATATCGTGCATTAAATATCTTTGCCAACCTGACATCGAGTCTCTCATTTTCAGTTTTGTTCTTAAATTTACATGGTTACTAAAATAAATAGTTGTGAGCTCACTACTCTTTCAAACTCTCTAGAAATCATCTCAAAATATTACTCTACTGTATGTAACTTTGTATCTTCAGAAAATTGACAGAACTTCAATTTGTATAAGATTCCTTAAGTACCTAAAGGGTATTCGTCTTTGTTTCCTTGAAACTTATTGGAACGGTAGCTACCCAGTAGATGCTAACCTGTATTCAATAAATTTCCATATACATAATAAAGTTATATGTAATATATATTTGTATCAAGAATGAAGTTCCAGTTTATATTTCACATCAATAATCAAAGGCTACAACAAAGAGCAGAGCTCTGTCTTTCCATGCCTCCTCGTGTGCTACACGTTCTGCAGCCCAGGACACTGTATCTGCCCTCATAAATATGTGATTGCATATTCAAAGTGATTGATGTCGTTTAGATGCTGTGTTCATTCCTTGAATATAATTAAAATATCCATGCAATTTTACCAGTTTTTGGTGAGAGAATATCTTATCCATATTTAATGTCATCAAAATTCTCATGAGTGCTTCTAGATGGAGGAGAGGGAAATGATATTTTATATTTAACACAAATTAAGAACAACACGGAGAAATTTTAGAAGTGTGTCATCGCGTGAAGTTAAGTGCTTCCCCCCACTGTACTTTCTGCTATAAAATCTGAGCATGAGTTTTTAATAAATGACAGTGTTGCTTCATTCAGGATTCAGAAGTGTTTTATAGGTTAATTTTTTCAAATCGTTTTTTATGGCGGAATTTGGCCAACCATCTTTTTGCTCCTTTTCCGTATTCTGCGACTAAGTCTGCTGGATGTTGTCAGGATTCATTTCAGGGTTCTTGACCTTGCTGAGGCCTTGCGTGGAACTACCGCCTTGTGTGCCAAGGGGGAGGGGCCAGGGGAGGGGCCAGGGGAGGGGCCAAGGAGGAGGGGCCAAGGGGAAGAGCCAAGAGGGAGGAGCGAGGCCACGTGGTCTTTTGACTGTCAGTTGTCTTCTGCCCTCTCTCCTCCAGAGGATGGGTTCTAACCCTAATGTGAACCTGAGCATTCACCTAACTTCAGTTTTTATCACTGTGCCAAGGTCTGGCCACACTTCAAAGGAAGGCTGTGCTGGAATCAAGAGCCTAAACTGACTGTTGGACTCTCTCTCTCTCTCTCTCTCTCTCTCTCTATATATATATATATATATATATATATATATATATATATATTTTTTTTTTTTTTTAAATTAATTAATTTATTTATTTTATATTTTTAGGGAAGGGTCTACAAGGTGTTCAGGTTCTCACTACTAGATTGGACTCGTAGTGATCCACCTGTTTATAGCCTCCCGAGAGCTGGGATTACAGGCACGTGCCACCACACCCAGTCTCAGTTGCCGTCTCGGTGCACCCCAAGGGCAGGGTCAGCACAGCAGGCCCAAGGATTGAACTGATGGCCCCAGTGCCTACTTCGAGGTGCTTAATCCGCGGAGCTATTTGAGTAGCCCTTTCTCTGCCTCTCAGAGTCCTTTTCCCACTCTGGTCCTGGTCAATATGTCATAACGCTCTCCTTAGCACAAAATACTTTTAGCATGTATCCTTTTGGATTTTACAAGGCCACTGAAGCACAGGACAACTTCAGGTCGGTTCTGCCTTGTTTTCCAGGTTGTGACACTGTGTACACAGACCAGATTTTCAGTCGTGCTTCCCTTATAAATCACCAGCAGAGTGTCACCTTTGGCAAAGGTCTGTAATTCTCTAGTCCTCAGTGGCCTATGTGAAACAGACTCTGATGATCTTCCAAAGTCAATGCAACAGTGGTAAGAGATAATATTTGTAGCATTCTTCATGGTGTTGTTTACATGAAGTAGCACTCAATACATGGCAGTTGTATGCAATAGAACAGTGCTTTCACTATAGTTATTTTGTTGGACGTAGAAGGAGAGATTTTCTGCCTGCAACTTCCGATGTACCCCTTTCCCTTTATCCCAGGGTTGTAGTCTAATGACATTCCACTGCAAATGAGTCCCAAAGTACCTCATATGTGCTCTCTATTCCTAATGAAATCTGATGAGTTGATGCATGGCGCAGATATTAAAAATTCTAAAACACAAAGAGAGTGTGGAACAATCTCAGAGAAGAATGAATCAAATTGTGCATGATATTCCAATGACATAAGGAAATAGTTCCTCAACTTAAATAACCTGTAAGATAAAGATGATTTGGGTGTAAAAGAATGATTCGGAGTGGAAGGAAAGAAAATGTGAGTGAAGAGACTGATATCTTAAGAATGTGTTTCTCTTCCTCCTCCACCTCTTTGGTTACTTTGCTTAAAAAATAAAATTGGTTTTGTCAAAAGTACACTGTCATGTGACACTTCCCTTTTGATAGTCAAAAGGGAACATGTTCATTCTTTCCACATACATGGATGTTTTTGTTGTTGTTTAAAAAGAATAGCCAGAGCGAGCAGCTTAGAAATTATGTTTCAGGAAAATCTGCTTGTGTTTGTATAAAATAAGAAAGTAAGAACCAGTATTGAGGACAGATGCATGGACCTAAATCCTAAATTTCATCTCACTGCAAGGCCTTGGCATTTGTAGTCCGTCACCAGCTCCCTCAGTACAAACTTGGGAGAGTACAACAAACGTTCTGTGGAGAGTCTCCTCTTTCCTTCAGTCTCCCCTTTTCCTGTCCACTGAAGGTGTCCCCCTGGTGGTAGTGACAAAGTCCTGCCTGGCACTGTATATCATGGTGTTTCACACATGGACAAAAACCTCCAGGTTTCTACGCATCCACTCCTTTAACTGCTCTGCTAGTTAACACTTGTTCCCAAGTCAGAGTTAATGATAAATTCGGTCAGATAATGTACTCAGCTGGCTTTCAACTCTTTAACCTCACTGGTTCCTATTTTTAAAACTAGCATTCCCTGGGTCTGGTTGTATTATTTTTCCATGAAGTCCTAAAAGAGATTAAGATGCTGTTATCTGTGTATTGAAGATTTAGCTGCTGGACCATGAAAAAGAAAATACTTAAGCACCAGTGTGTATGTCATTGCCATGGCTGAGGACTAAGCTCTTTTGCTTACACAGCCCTGCTCTGCCTCCTTAGCAGCGGTGGGAAAGCCTGCCTGAGTCAGCAAGCGCCGCAACTGGCTTCTTTTATTCCTGTTTGCCTCGCGCTGGACTCGGAGTAAACACTCAAGCAGTGAGAACTAACAGTTTTGCTTATTTTTAAGGAAGTTTCTCACATGTCCTGCTGCTTCCCCTTTTGAGTAAGAGTGCTTTTCCTCTGCCTGCCATGTCCATGTGCCCAAAATTCTGGAGACAGGCTTCATATTTTGCTTTGTAAGAGTGATATTTCGACAAAGATGACTTAGAGCCTCGAGATAATAGTTTTATAAAAGAACTAAGGCTGGAGAGAGAGAAGAAGAGAGCAAGAAAATATTCAGCTGCCCTCTCTTAACAACATAGGAAGTACAATTTTTAGGAAACTAGGAAAAATGTACAGTGGGAATCTGAAATGTTAGTTGTTAAATACACACTGAGTAAAAGTGGAATGGAGGTAAATCAAAATTTAGTAATGGATTTCTGCATCTTATGTATTTCGTTTGAAATGGCACCCTCTCTGAAAAGCCCAGCAACATATTTTTTATTTGCTTAATACTTATAATTTAGCATATTTTCTACAGGAAATACATGCTATTGCTGGGGTAATAAAGAAGTGAAGTGTGTATCTAACCATACCTACTTTAATTGCATCAGTGATGCAGAAAGTATTTGATGTAACATCCATTGGATGGTAGAGCACACACACACACACACACACAAGATTGGTATGACACTAAAAGGCAACTTCATTACTATAGAATTTTAGGCATATTTTCCTGCTATTTTTTTCTACAGCTAATCATTGATGTATTTTTGTGTGCTTTTCAAAAGTTTAACAATTTTAATTAATCGGACCTAGAGCAGCATATATAGAGGCAATATGAATCATAAGAATTCTTTGTTTGTTATGAAGGTTATGTCTAGTAGCAGAATGGCTTCTCAAAAGAGGAGCTCTTTTTAAGCATATAGATGGAGGACATCTGGAAATAGGTTCTAATATATTTGCTACTCAGACTAAAGTAGTCTATATTATTTTATTGGTGTCATGAGTATATTTTTCTAGCAGGAAATTGTTGATTGTTTATTTATAGATCTTTAGTTTATAATGCCCATTTGGATCACCAGACTTTCAAAGTGAAGTAGGAGAAAGGGATGCTTCAACCCATCCAAAGTGCAGTTAAAAGTTTTATTAATGTTGGCAGCTTTGAGGGGAGATTGATTCACATAATGTAACTGTGTACCGGCCAATTATCGAGGCATCCATTTTGACCCTATGGTATGAAGCACAGTGTAACTAACAAAACTATTCCTATATCATGCCATGTAATCTTGGAGGAAATTACCAGGGAGTTAATATTGAATCATAGGATCTTCATGAAGCCAAAATAAGGCATACTTTTTCCTTTCAAAGAATTAAGTCAATCATCAGAGGAATATTGTATTTACTTTGGATATAACATTGTAAACAGTTAATAAGATGCGAATGATCAGAAAAAAAAATTTGATAAAATCTTCAGAGAGGACCGTTTGAAGGAACCCAAAAATTTAAATTCATTTGAGAAAGTGTTAAGAGTTTCTTTCCAAAACTGAGAGAGCCAGTTCATGAAAAACGAGGCTTCTGGCCACAAGGTGATTATCAGCATCTGAAAGGACACTGCAAATATGGAAGAATTCAGGACAAGACGTGTCTAATAATTTGTGAGATACAAAAATTGATTGTGTTTCCCTCCAAATAATCAAGATTCTCCAGAATTTCTATATTTTTAAGTCATTTCAAATGTGTTACTAAAATGAATCCTTCTGTTTCTAAAAACAAGGGTGCTACAACATTTGGAAGCGTATGACCTCTCAAACAATTTGAATTTCCTGATTAACTGGTAGGTAGCAGGTCATTAAACACATAATGTTCAGAAGACAAGTTCATCTTCCAATATAATAGGCAATAACGTATGTTGTATGAACAAAGAATTATTTTTGAGGGCCTTAGAGTGTGAATTTAACCATTTTGGGTGAAATATAATAGGAGTTTCGCCTCAAAAAATGGATGTGTACCAAAGTATGACTGTGAGATCATTTTTTTTTTTTACTGTTAGATCATTTACACAGTCAAGAAAAGGAAAAAAGAGATGTTCAGTTTTTATTTTTTGAATTTATTCATCTATCTAGTACCTTACTTAGGCTGCGTCACTCGCTGTTTCTTGGCTGAGGGAATGATTTTCAAGATGCATTAAAGCTATGGTAAGTGTTATTTCCTGAAGTATAGGGCATTACATGTAATAGAACCTGGGCTGGGGAGCCAAGGAATGTTTCCTAAGGTAGGCAAACTATTTGAACAGGGTGATGAAAAAATAACTGGGAAAAATAACCACAAAGTGAAAAGTCTTACATATAGACAAGAATGAGTGTGTGATGCTATTCATATATATGAAAAAGTGCTCATATATATATTTAATATTTGCAGTTGTATAGCATACATACAGTGTCATCCTCATTATAATCAACTACTCAATAAAAGTAATCAAACAAGTTGCTTGGGCTAAAGATATATAGCCGAGTGATCAAGAAACTACATTTTGCATAATTTGGCCTGAATATTAGTGAAGATCACTTCTTGCTCTAAAACTGTATTGTCTATGAGATAATCAATTTGTAAATGAGGAGGAGAAATATTCAGAATATTTGAATATGAATTATTGACATTGAAGTATGCATAAAAGATATATTACCAAGTCATATTTAAATCAGAAATCATCTCATAAAATGTTTACCTATCAATCTGTTTTTAATAAACAATTGTTGAAGAACTCTTTATAGCACTCTTTTTTTATGAGAGAAAAACAATTCCCTTTGACACTATTTCATCCACCCATTTTGTTACTACATTACCTCAAAAAAGTGATTATTTCCAAATATGGGTGAATTTTCATGGTTAATAAAATATCACTGATGTTCCGAGATAAATTAGTCAATTGGTCCCATGACCAACATCTTGCTTCTACCGTCTGTACTGCCTGCCTTTCCTTTTACTCTATTTTTCACTTGACACTTTCTGCCCCCATCTTCGATGTCATTTGTATATACTTATTATTATGGTTAATGTCCAGATTCCCCCTCCCCCAAAGGCTCACGCAATCACAGGTGGAGCTTTTATCAGAGGTGGCTGTGTCTAAAATCTGTGACTCTGGGAATGACTGACAGTCCAAAGTGAGGTTCAAAGGCACTAAGACTAAAGCTGTGTGTAATCCTTCTTTTTTCCTCTCTTTTTCCCTTTGTTTGTTTCTTTCTCTCTTTCTTTTTGTCTTTTTGAGACAGAGTCTCTCTATGCAGTTCAGGCTGGCCTTGAGCTCACGTTTGTAACCCAAGTTAGTCTCAAACTCACACTGATCCTCCTGCCTCAGCTTCCCAAGTGCTGGGATTACAAGCGTGCGCCACCACGCCTGGCTCCAATTCATGTAATCCTGGATGAGATATAAGGGATAGAAGAGCTGTGGCCAGGGGCTGGGGAGATAACTCAGTGGCATAAGTGCCTACCTGGCAAGCACAAGGTCCTGAGTTTGATCCTGGTAGAAAAGAGAGAGAGAGAGAGAGAGAGAGAGAGAGAGAGAGAGAGAGAGAAACAGAGAGAGAGAGAAACAGAAACAGAGAAACAGTGAAACAGAGAGAGAGGGAGAGAGAGAGAAAGAGAGAGAATGCAAGGAAGTGAGTAGGCTGTGGCTATTCCTTGTAGCGCTGCCACTTTGTGTCACCTTCTGTCACCGTGACGTGTTCCTCCACTGCAGAGCGCCTCTGCCATGTGCCACCCTGCTTTGGGACCAGCTAGTTATGGACAGAGTCCTCTGTACACTGTGAGCTAAGCAAACTTCTCCTTCTATAAATTTGGATGTCAAGTGTTTTGTCTCAGGAATGAGAAAAATAACTAAGGCATTTGTTAAAGAAGTATAGAGCAGCATAGTGCCCAAATGGAATGGGAAACTTGTACATGGTATTTTCAGAGCGTTGTCAGAAAAGGCTGTACTAATAAATGTCTTCTCTATTCTGCTACGAGTTTTAGCATTGGTGAAATTACTTTTTATGAAAGTGGGTTTTTTTTCCCCTCTGTTAATCTTCTTGAATTAATAGTTATTCTAAAGAAAGCAACAGTTTTAGCCATTAATAAAGCAGATAAGAGTATCCAGTTTTTTATTGTGTATTTTTATCTGATAAGAGCGAGGATACTAAATGATAGTTCTTGAGAAAAAGGTAAATCACAGAAAGCAGAACACACGAGGAAATACAAACCCTCTTTCTCGCTATTTGCTTAACATTTCCAAGCGTTTGAATAGCACTTTCCGAACGATCTCAACAGTAACTTTATTTTCCCTCCGTTCTTTCTTTTTAAAATCTCGCTGCAATCCTGGACAGTAGTGTACAAGATAGTTGTTAGGAGAAATTACAATTCACGGTTACCGTTTGAATCTAAGAACAGCCTAAAGCTTCATTCAGTTGCAGGTGGAACCTTTATAAGGCTGGATCAGATTATAGAGGTGTTGACGCTGGCTTGCTGTTGTTGGGGTACAGGGCTTTGTCGCAAGGAGTGGGTCAGAGCAGAGGTGACCTGGAAGGCCCATCCCCCTTCCTGCCTTCTCGCCTTATTCTCAGCTTCCTTTCACCACACCGGAAACAGCTCTGCTGCGTCATGCCCCTCCGCCACGTCCTCCTGCCTCATGGCCAGCCTCCTATGGACCGAAGCGGAAGCCAACATAAAACTCTCTCCCATAAATTGTGGGTGGTCGGTATGCTGTTCAAGTGACAGCGAGGTAACTAAGACCCTCCCCTGAGGCGTCAACGTTGTCCTAATTCAGAAAATAAAATGTCAAGACAGTATAATAATCCTAATAATTTGATATGATTGAAGCTCTTGACCCTTGGTCAGGAGGGTCTGATGCTGACTGCCAGCTGATGACTGGTAGTGTGGAGGTGAGGAAGAAAGGGGGAAACGGGGGCTGCTTTGTCTCTGCTTGTCTGCTTCCCTTCTTATTCCCCTCTTTTATCAAACCCAACCAGATTGAAGAACTTGGGGGACTCGAAAGAGGAAATAGAAGTAAGAAAGTGTCAGGAACCTCTTTAGCAAAGTGAGCTCTCAGGATTCAGCAAGGGTCTAACTCTCTTATGAAACCTTATGAGTTCTTTGGAGATCTTTGGAGGGAACATTAAATTATAATTTCTAGGATATAAATAATGCACTTCCCTATCTCAGGCCATCCATCCCGGGCGTCGCTTGGCTGAAATTCTGTCACGAAGTGGCCACACTATACAGAGCGTAACATGGCTTCAGAGCGTCTCGCTGTTAGTGACCCACAGCCACTCCGTGAGACGTGCTTAGCGCATCCTTGCAATGCTGCTGGTGATGTTCGCATGTGTTCTCAATGCCCTCCAGCTACTCCAGGCACCTCTTCAAACCTCCTCACACTGGATTGCAGTGATAGGGACAGGGGTGCCAGGACATGTCACTTATAAAGAAAATCAGGAGAAGTCTTTCTGAAAAAGTTACACAAAAATCACGTTTGGCAAAGAAACTGGAATATTCAGCGAACCCCTTGGAAAAGTAGAACAGAAGGGTGGGAGGTAACCGGAAGCCACTGGCGCTCGGCGCTCACTCCTGCTAGTCCAAAGGTACCACCCCGTCACGGCCCAGCTTCCATCGCTGATCCTCTGGCATCGCAGAATGCCCGTGCTTCCAAATGCCACCCTGATCCCGTGTGTGTCTGGAAAGCAGATATTGCTGCCGTTCCTCCCGATACTTTGAATGCAATTTAAGAGGAAATTCTACGACAGAAATCTAGTAGCAGTGCGATTGGAATAATAATATTTTCTTCCCAAGTATCATTATAAAGGATAATTTGATTTAGATACGTACTAGCAATGCATTGATTTGAAAAAATGTAGTCATATTCTATGAGGGATGCTTGGCCTATACAAGGGAATCCGTTTCAGAAAATGATGGTTGATGTCGACATTCTAATAAAGGCTTTTATTGATTAGGATTAAGTTCAGCTATAAGTGATAAAAACCCAAAATAAATAAGTCTTGAATAAAATAGTAATCTGTTTCCCTTTGATGAACCAAATATAGATTTAGTAATATGTATATATGTACATATATATGTTTAGAATCACTGTTTGCTTTTGGGAGTTTACCATCTTTTTTTTTTTTTTTTTTTTTTTGGTCTTTTTGAGACAGGGTCTCACTATGCAGTTCAGGCTAGCCTTGAGCTCACTTTTGTAGCCCAGGCTGGTCTCAAACTCGCACCGATCTTCCTGCCTCAGCCTCCCAAGTGCTGGAATTACAGGGGTGCGTCACCACGCCCGGCTGAGTTTACCATCATTAATGTGCAGTCTCATAAGTATAAAGACTGTTCAAATTCCCGGCATCAGTTTGCATTCTACCCAGAGGCAAAGATAAAGAAACACAGAAACAAAAGAAGCATGTGAGCCATCTTTATTAACGGTTTCTGGGAATTTCCACCCGACAGCTCTGTACACTGACTTCTAAGGAGCAGCTTAGTTACCTGGCCTCAATTTACTACCAAGTCAGGTTCCATTATTCTGAGCATCTAAGAGCAAGCAGTCTGCCATGAACAGAATCTTGGGGTAGGCCACCAGCGGCTTCTGGTACTAGCCTGTGTTTCTTCCTTTGTTGGCTTTGTTTTGATTTTGTTAAATGTAACTGCCCTATTCTTGGGGTTAGGATTATACTTTCTCTCCTTTACTGGTAGGATTCCGTATCTTTCTCCAAGATGCATCTATTTTCATGATGTTATTTTTCTGATCTTCCTCCGCTGTTTGTGGATCCTTGTCTTGTGGAATTATAAGCTTCCGGGGTCAGAGATGTGACTTCTTCAAAATGCAAAATCTAGTGTATGTGTTGTATGTGTGCGTGTCATGTATCTGTAACTTGAGGAGTCATTCATAAATCTTACATTTTAAAGTAAGAAAATATATGATAAGGTTATTTAATAGTACTAGCTCCATAAACTTATTCAACTGAAACTACTAAATAGCTGTTAATCTACTAACTACTAATAATATTAACTACATAAAATGATTTACACATTAAATTATTAATCAGTATGCCTTGTAATTTATTGCCTCGGGATACTTTATTTCATCTGTTATGAGTATAAAGTCTGGCTCTTATAATGAAAGGAGGGGAAAGTATTTTCTCTCCGCAGATTTTAGAAAACACAAAACGATCTAAAAAGCATTGTGTTGTCATGAGTAGACAACCACAACACCAACAACAAGAAATGAAAGACACCAGAGGCAGACAGCTTGGATCCAGGTCCCCGACTGTCCACATCATCCATGTGTGACCACAAGGTTATTTAGTGTTGTCTCCCTGTTCCTCTCTTTCCTCATCCCATAAAACTGAGGTGGGACTGCCAGGATACACTGTCAGGGCTGGAACTCAGGAGTGGTGGCCCTGGGAAGCCAATGCAGCTTATGCTTCAAGAACCACCTTCTCTCCGCATGAGGCTTCTCAGGCCCTGGCAGAACCCTTCACACAATGTTTCTATGGCCCTCTACTGAGGATAATTTTAAAATCTCTTTTCTTGACATAGGATCCAGTTACATTCCTTACACATAATCTCCTCTGAGAGCTCTACACAGAATCAGAAGCTGAAATGCCCTGCATGGGGTGGGTAGCTGAGTAGGCTGTAGTGTTCTCTCTGGTGGGAAGGCACTTCTGATACTTGGAATCCCTGTTTAAAAACAGAGGAATATAATGTATCTATAATCAACAATGAACTTCTTATTTGAAACTAGGTAGGTTCTTTTTAATTTTTTATCCTAGGGAAGTGCCTATAGTGTGTTCAGGGTCTCACTACTGGATCATAATTATAATGATCTGCCTGTTTACAGCCTCCCAAGAGCTGGGATTACAAGCGCGTGCCACCACACCCAGTCTCAGTTACTGCCTCTATGCACCCTGGGAAACTAGGCAGTTCTGATCCAGAAATTACCAAACAAAATGCTATGCAAAAAAGCTGGTCTTCTTTTAAATTATTTTCCCAGGGACACCTCTGTCTCCTGTTGTATCAAAGGGTGTCCCTATGACTAGAAGTTACGATTGCGATTTTTAAAAGCATCTGTGCTGTAACATTAGCACAGTTACGGAAACTAACAAATTTCTTGAAGATATAGGATTAGGCGGTCATTATAATTCGGTGGCTCGTGGTCTCAGGTATTCTGGGGACTCAGCAATTATCTGCCCCACGCTGTGCTCTTCATCTCATACTGCATCACTTGCCTCATTTGATCCTAACAAAATGTGGACTGGGAAATACATGTTTTCTAGGGTGGTAACGTAGCCAGTAGAACCTAACATATTACTGCCTTAACCTCTTTCATCCCAACATAGCGCATTGATTAGGACTCAAATGATATGCTGTCTCCTTGGTCTAAATCAGTTTAGGAGGCAGTGTCATCCGTAGTTCAGGTTTCCATAGTAAATTGCTATACACTGATCTGAATGACATGTGAATAAAAATTACATTTGTTATAGCTTTAAAGACTGAAAGTCAAAGGTTTGGACATTAGCAGATTCAGTATCTTGGGAGCACCTGCTTTCATTCACTGATTGCGACTTTTCTCTGCATCCTCACCTGGTGTAAAGGGTTATGATCTGTCCGGGACCTTTTTAACGGTGCCCAGTTCCCATTCATGAGGGCTGAGCTCTCATTACCCAATTAATTTACAAAGACTTCACCTCCTGATGCGATCACTTTGTGCAGTAGGATTTCAGTGTAAGCACTTAGGAGAGACACAGAAATTTAGCAGGAAGCTTAACCTTTGATGGCAAAATGTAATTTACGTTTGGGGAAGAAAGTAGCTTTTGGCTTCCTCTTTCAATGTTTCCTGAAGATTCTTGTTTCAGTTCCAAATATGTTGTAACATCTTTACTGGCACCAGGGACAATCAGAATCTAATTTGAGAAAATAAAATGATAAAAAATGAAAGTCTCATCCTACAGGTTTTCTGTTTTTGCCGCCCTGCAGCGAAGTCGCTGTGGACAGTCTATCAAAGGCTTTGTAGTCAGCTGTCATAGCCACTTCAACAGATTGTGGCCTTAGGAAGGAGTCACCCTTGTACTTTAATTACCAGTCCGTGGCACAGTAACATGGAGTAAGTGACTGTACAACTATCCAGTGAATCGATGTGGAGAGTCGCCAATGCAGCAGATGTTGTATGAGCTTGAGATCTTTGCCCAATTTTGAGTTTTAAAATTTCCTCCAGAGGGGCAGAAGGGTTAGGATCTCAAAGCATCTGATAACCAAAACTGTGACAGAAATATTCGTCATTAACATGTTGGTAGTTGTTTTCCCCAAGAAAAAATAACGTCAGCATTATAAAACACAAGACAGTGAAAAGCTTCTTTACTGCCCTGGACTATTGTCTCTAACTCAACTGGAACATTTCTGCTTCCTCTTCTGTAGAATGTATGAAATATCTTTCTCTATTTCATCCAAATAAGAATATCTTGCTATCAAGACAGACTAATAAGTGGAAGACTACTACTACTAATTTGAAAGAATGTTTTTCTTTTAATTTCCGTAAGCCTAAGAAAATTATGACAAGAAGATGCATTGTGTATCTCAGATTTACAGTTTAGGCTCTGATGGAGCAATTAATTCATTGTGACTTATGAAAGAAAACAAAGTAATTACACAGAAAGTAATTTTAGATTTGTGAGTTAAGGTTATATACAAAAGATACAAAGTCCAACAGTTCTTGGGCATTTGTTTAAAAAATATATTTATTTAGAATTGAATTCCCCCCACCAAAGTGCTCCAAAACTTCAGTCAGGAAGTATTTTAAATGTTTATTCAACAATAGCTGCATGTATAAATGTTTGCACATTCTGAATTAGTGGTCTCAACTGGCAAAGTTTTCCAAAAGTTTAAAATTACTTGGTAAAAAAAAATAAAACATATCACTCAGGGAAATGGATGTCGAGTTTGTCCAGAGAACTAAAAGCATGTTATAACTGTAGCAAGATTATATTAACAAATTATATTAAAACCATATAATTTGAGAATCTTTGAAATGCAACAGACTGACTTTCCAGAAGCGAGAGTGAAGGGCACTTTATGAGAGATTTTCAGTGAAAAAAATCAGTGAAAACCTATTTGATGTTTTTAATACCCAGGATCATTCAATGTTCAACACAGGAGTAGCTAGCTGACTAACGTTGCTTTTAATTCTTTGATGCTGAAATGATAGGCACAAAGATGTTTATGAATTGTCATTTCTTTAGACTTCTAGGTTTGTAAACGTCGGATTGAGTTTAGCAATGTGGAATCAGGGCAACATTGTTAGTTAGGACTCACATAATCGCTGTCCTCACCAGGGCAGATGGAGCTATGTTGAATAGATCATTGTTTTATTTTTGTCTTTCAGATAGAGGGTAGTAAACTCTGTGCCTGTGTTTGTGTGTGTGCAGAAGTTCAAGAAGACTGACAGTGAAAAAAAAGGTGTATATCCGCCTAGGCCAAGACACAGATAAATATTTAAAAAAGAAAAAAATAAATTATTGAACAGAGAAAAATAGAAACAGATAAACAACTCCCCAGGATCCATACCACTGTATGATGCCTGAACCCCCATGGCAGAAGGAAGCAGACAAGGAGAATAATGACCATGTGTGCCTGTAGCACCTTTCTCTACCCAGCTGTTGAAACACTGTGGTCATCTGGTCTTTCCTTGAGCTGAGCTCCAAATATTTCCTGAAAAGTACTGAGTTACAAACAGTTATGGAAACCACTGTATCAAGCTGTGCTAACTCAGAAATACTACTTAGCGAGCACTTTCCAGATCGCTGGCAACTATTACCTAACAGCTTTGCATCTGGTGCCTACCTTGGTCAAATAGTTCCCTACACATGCAAACATGCATACATACACAACTCACACATACACACACATGAAAGAAACTGCACACACACACACACACACGCACACACAAATGCAGAAACCTGCCACACACTCACACCTCTATTCAAAATCAGTCCAACTCAAGGGCAAACGTACAGAGCAGAGAGAAATGTGCTGGAGCTCACACTCAGTCAAAGGAAGCAAAGCTTTCCATGCCTCCAAGCCCTTTCTTACTTTCTGTTTGCATTTGTATGGTACCTAAAACACTGAAGGATCAACCTTTCACATAATACTTTACTGGTGAGAAAGTATCTTTTTTAAAAATAATATAGGACCAAAAAATAGGCCAGGGAATGACAAACAGGTATATCACTTTTGCAGATAAACAACTAGAATCAGGGAAGACAATGGATTTATTCACAAATAGAGATCAGTAAACCTGAGTTCTGACTCTAAGACTGCAATATTAGGAAAGGTTCTCTTTTGACAGAACAGAAATATAATTGTTTTCTGGAGCCACTGTAGCTCAGTCTCTTTAAAATGAACTAAAATGAATCATGTTAATCAAGAAATTCATAATGGCCTCTCTGCTTTTTATTTTCAGAGAAAAGTATTAAATGCTTTTTAAAAAATATTTAATGTTACAATTAATGAGCAACATTGTCATGACCAGTGTTATGTTTACTATAGAAAAAACGTACCCACAGGATGATCATGACCATATATTCAAGACCAAAATTGTCACAGAAAATGCTCTTTTATTCATCGATTTAGTGATTCGCTAGTAGGAAGTAGATTGGATGGTATAAATAAGTAAGTGAATAAGACAGACTAATGTAAGTTGATTGTACTAAAAAAATAAAATGAGCAATTTTTTTTTTTTTAGAAACTCAGAAATCCAAAGAACAGCGCCTGTTGTCTATCTCAGTTGCTTTCCTTGAGGAGAAAAGGAATGTAATTTCCCATAGGAAGACACTTGATTCTTCTTGACGTAGCCAGGTCACCAAGTATGTGCTCCCTGTCCTGGAGGTTTTCCCATATGAGCTTGGAAGAGACATTAAAGACCCTTATGGAGGAGATGGCCAATGCCTTTTGTTAAAGGAATAACTGAGCCATTTCATCTGGAGATGGGACAAGTGTGAGTCCATGTCCAAACCGAGAGCTGTTCCTTGTTCCCTGTTAGGAGCCAAACAGCGATGTGAAAGAGTGGACATGGGACATCCACAACCTGAAATTCATGGCAGCAATCCAAATCCAAGACCAACCACCTACCTAAATTGTCACACAGAATTAGTGGCAGCCTAAACCTTTTTTGTTTTTATTTGTGTACGTTCTTCAACTTCTCATCTGTAATCTCTAATTGGTATTGGGATGGCATATACAGGCTCTTATTTTTCCAGTATTATTTCTCATCACTTTTCTGTATACATTCGACCTTCCAAACATTCCAAATTTCTTAGCTATCCTGGTCTGTCATCATCCTGTCATGCCATGTGGTTTTGTATTCTCTGTCTCTCTGTCTCTGTCTCTATCTCTCCTCTCTGTCTCTGTTTCTCTCTCTCTCTCTCTCTCTCTCTCTCTCTGTCTCTCCCTCTTTCTCTCCCTCTCCCTCTCCCTCTCCCCTTTCCCTCTCTCCCTTTGAGATAGGGTCTCACTATGTGGTTCGGGTGGCCTTGAGATCACTTTGTAGCTCAGACTGGTCTTGAAGTTGCTCCTGAGTGCTGCGATTGCGGCATGCGCCACCACACTGGGCCAGGTTTTGTATTTTCACTGCCTTATGCGGCACCCTTCCTAGAAACCTTCCAGTGATCCTTTAAGACCCGAGCTTGCAGCCTATGCCCTGCTTGATCTTCCTCATTTCTCCAGCAAAGCCACACCAATGTTCTTCATTCGCTTGCTTTCCCGCCTGGCCTTACACAAAGCTGAGACTCGTGAAATGTGAAGATTTTCACTGCGTCTCTCCACAGAACTAGCTGGCAGAACTTCAGTGAACATTAGCTAACTGAAAGATAGGAAGTGAAAATGAATATGGTAAAAATGAAGGAGAAGGGGCCCGGCAGGATGGCTCAGTGGCCTAAAGTGCTTGCTTAGGAAAGCTTAGGCGGCTGCAGGGACCACGGTTCGATCCCCACCACCACATGCTGCACCAGCCCTGCCCTCAGGGCAGGCTGAGCTGGCCATAAAAACAAACAAACAAACAAACAAACAAAAGTTCTGAAACAAGAAAATAAAATAAAACAAAATAAAAATTAAAAAAATAAAAGTACAAATGAAGGAGAAGATACATTCCTAGGTAAATCGAGCATCTACTTTTTCTCTACTTCTCCATTTATTCGCTAGAGTCAGAGTTCTTTGTCCATCAGACCTACATTGTTTCCCTAGGCTCTGGTGACTTAACGTCCTCTCTGCGGTCCGAATTTGCCTGGATCCTTGGTCTAACGGACAGCAGCGGGGGTGTGTAAAGCACTCATGAGGTGTGACAACTGTTCCTTCGGAGTCTGTTACCAGAGCCATTTCCTGTGCTGTCATTTCTCTTATATTCCATTAGCTTCCCACTAGGACACGAAGCCTGCAGGCTGGCCGATGTGAATCCAGCCAGAACCAGCCGCTACTGTCCACATCCCCTACACTTGGTCTCTGCCTTCTGATTGTCTTTAACTCCCAGTGGACTTTCCTCACAGCTCCTGCATTGTTATACTCACTCGTTACACATCCAACCCTTGCTCCACTTCCCTGCACCCAGTAGGACCACAAGAGCCACTCACACTCTTTTATGGCCTTGACAACCCACAGCGTTGCACTGTCCCGAACAGGAATCGGCCCTGCCCCACCTCTCTGTGGAAGTACTTCCCAGCAAACATTCCTGCCTAAGACCAATTACTCTTTCCCCCCGTGGGAGGCCAGCCTCTTTACACAGGCAGTCTGGTAATGAAGTCTGGGAAACAGCAAAAAGAAACTCTGGGAAGCCCAGAGAATTCACTACTACAGGCCGTGGGTCCAGAATATTATGTGTCCCTCTCCAAGGAAGACAAGTAAATACAGGTTATTGTGAATTGCATAATATGATAAATATGTGAATGGAAAAATGTCATTGTTCTGGAAAGAGGTTCTCAAGTCTGGCATTAAAAGGAATTCTCTTAATTGGATTATGAATGACATATTTAACTTGTCTTTTTTATTGCTGTTTTCTACCAAAACAAAAGTTCTTGAAGAAACAAGAAGTTGGGGACTATGTTGAGGCCATTATCTTTTGAATAGAAAGTATCTCATAATAGGGCCAGCCAGATAGCTCAGCAGAGTAAAGCGCCTGCTTAGGCAGAGTGCAGTGGTCAGGGTTCGATCCCTGGCATGCTGTGTTAGCCCCACCCCCAGGGGGTGCTGAGATAGTGATTGAGATCGGGCGTGGTGGCGTGCGCCTGTAACCCAGAGCTTGAGTGGCTGAAAACAATAGAATCACTGAGTCGGATGTGTGTAGGGAGACCTTGCAGAGTCTGCACGAAATACAGAAAAAAGAGAGTGGTTATGATTCCACAACCTGGAAATTTCCTTAAATCCTTTTAAATATGTGAGGCATCATAGTGTATAAGGTTTTTGAGTGGGACTGAAAATAGGAGAAGCCAAGACTTAGGGTTCGGGTGGCTGTAGTTCCTACACAGACTTTCTAAAAGAACTCTTTTCAAAAGTGTGATCTGGCGACCCCTGAGCATGATGAGGACTTCTCGGAGTTCTTCAGGTCCAGCTAGAGCTACGACAAAGCTCTCATTTGCGCTGTTCACCCTCCTTTTCCCACAAGTGTATCTGGGGTGTTACAGGGGCTATGTGTGTCGTGGTATGATGGCAGATTAAATAGAGAAGTAGATGTGAAAATCTGTCTTCTGCCACACGAGTATTTGCAAATAGTGGAAAATAAGAACACTCACTAGCTTTATTTTGATAAATACAGTTTTTATCTTTTATCTATTTATTTTAGTACTATAAATTTAACCCTGGGTCTCATATATACTAAGTACATGCTGAGCCATCCAGCCCTAAAAATTATGGTTATTTTTTGTATAACTACAAATGAATATATTGTTATTTTTAACTTCCATTAGTATATGTTTATAAATATACAGAATATATTCACCATAGGAAATTGATATATATTTTTATATTTATGTATATTACTGCTTTGTGTGTGTGTGTGGAACCGTGATTGAACTCAGGACCTTCCACTTGCCAGGCAGGCACTTGTGCCCGAGCTATCTCCTCAGCCCCACTGCTGTTCTTAAATGAACAAACCACTAATGAACTTTTAGTTTTCCTTTCTAATATGATGAGTGTCTATAGTGATTATTTGAATAGGCAAACGTTCTTATAGTTTCTAAATAATTTTTAACAGCAGAAGGTGTCCATAAAGTTTGAGACCTGGTGATCTGAGACATGAAGCTACCAAGAACTGAATATTCCTAACTGCAAGTTTTATAAATTAAGTACAATAAAGACAGAATGACCTTGATCACTTAAATTATATAAATGGACTCCAAGAGAATCGTGATTCATTTTTGTGTTATTGTGTCTCTTTCCACAAAAATGTATAGACTCAGACATTTTTTCCAACTTATTTGTATGTGCAGTAAAATAAACCATTGTGGATGCAATCCATGAAAGCCAACAAAAACTTTCTGGTCTAACACTGAGGCCATGAGCACAGGCTCCCAAGCCAAATTACCCGAATTTATTCAGTCCTTCCATGTTCCAGTTTTTTTAACTCGAAGTGACAGATGTTATGAATACCTAAATCCAAGGTCTGGGTTGAAAATTAAATAAATTCACACTTAGGAAGTATCCAGAATGATTTAGGCATGTTTAGTAAACGTTAGCTACTGTTATCAAAAGCTTAGTAACATTAACTATCATTATAGAATCATTTTATTTGAGAGACTGGAAATGGTGGCCTGTACCTGTAATCCCTGAGGCTGTAAACAGGCAGGTCACTGTGAGTCTGATCTAGTCGTGAGACCCTGAACACCCAGTAGACCCTTCCCTAAAAAAAATAAATCAATAAGTAAATAAATAAGCTAGTACAAGAGAAATTATAGAGGTCATAGCTGACATTAGTGACACTGAGACTAAAAAACAACACAAAGAATCAGAATCGGTGAATTTAAAAAAACAGTACTTGAATCATTATTGAAACTAATATCCAAGTGCTACTGAACACTAGAAGAAAATAAGGAAACACTTAAAATCCTAGGCATTAGAAAAAGAATGACAAAGTTAATCTTCTTGCAAGCAAGTGGCAATATTCAAGTATTTGTCCAGTCTCGCAGAACTATATCTGCTGATCACAGCAACAGATTTGATAATGAAAATAGATAATAGAACAGCCACAGTTCTGTTGGCTTGTTGATTCATTTATTCATTTTTTGGCCTGCTCAGCCCACCCTAAGGGCAGAACTGGCATAGCATGTGGTGGTGGAGATGAAACCTTGGTCTCCTGCGCCTGCCTAAGCTCACCTAAGAAGGTGTTTTATGCTGCTGAGCTATCTTGCCGGCCCAAACCATTATCAATCAGCTATTCTTGTCTTAAAAAATCTGCAACCTATGTATTGTTGTATATTACTCTGTTTCTGTCTTTGTTTCTGCTATTTGTGCTTTTGCTTTTACTCTTCAAAATAAAGTTAAATTAAATTAAAAATAAGGAAATAAAATTTCATCTCAACCACTGAGTCAGCTTCCTTTGCTGAAAAATCATATATTTTCATCCGACAGTAAATTTCCCCTTTGGGTATGCTAATCACTAAGCCTATAACAAGACTTCATTATGTAGATTCAACATATGCTTGAACAAAGAAATAAAAACTGCATGTTATGGAGCTTAATAATTATAGAGAAACCAATCTGCTAGTTGCCAGGTATATCATCTCCTAGTGACTTTGTTTCCCCAGCCAGGACATCACATTTAGAATCCTGTTCCTAGGCAACAGTTGTCCCGCTGAGCTCAGTATAAGTCAGCGAAAACCTGCGTTGTAGGCAGAAAGTCTATTCAAAGGTTCTGATCCTGTCGTCTACACTTTAGAAAGGACTGCAGCAGAAAGAATCTTAAATAGCGTGCCTTGGATCATGGGACATATTTTTATACTCGCACTAGGACTATGACATGTGCAATGATATTTTTAATTTTAATCTGAGGTTTACACTGATTCTGAATATAAGCATATATTACAATTAGGGTAACTAAGTATATTTTTCAGACTATCAGAATAAACTCCAAAATTTAAGAATTGCATAACTGTGCCCAGGGCAGTGAGTTCCTCACCTAGACTAATAAAATCTAGATATTTTCATTAGAAAAATGAACCAAAAAACCTTAAGCTCACTTAATCCTGGTTTTTGCTCAATACATTAATATGGTAGTAAAAAAAAAAAAATGCCACCTTTTGGTTGTCTCTGATTGAAAAAGGTAAACACTATGTGATAATCCTTTTCATGCTTGGGAGACCCCTAACTCTCATTTATTCTACAAATCTTTATGGACCAGACACTCTTCTAGGGTCTCAAACTACAGCGAGGAACAAAACATTCAAAAATCTTTGTCTCTGAATGACATTGTCTGGGGGAAGGACAAACTAAGCTGTGATAAGTAAAAAAATAGATTTTACAAAAAGCTGATGTGCTTTGGAGAAAAATAAAATAAAGAGAGGGAAAGAAGTGCAGGCATTGAGATGCAGAGACACCCGTTGGGGAGCAGAGGATATTCCCATGAGTAAAAAGAGCAGGATGAGGGTTTTAGGAAGGTTTATGCTAGGCCACTAGTGGAAATCTATCGTCTGAACTCATGCCTGATAAATTTTCTTTGTTTGTAATGAGGCAATTTCCAATAAGTCTCCCATCTTGCAGGCTAAATGTCTTCAGTTCCTTTGTTGTTTATCATGCGCTATGATTTCTCCATGCTTTGTGTCACAGGCCCTTTTCCCTCGGGCATACCTGGCCAGGTATACTATGCTTCAAAATGCAGAAGGGCCGGGCGTGGTGGCCTGTAATCCCAGCACTTGGGAGGCTGAGGCAGGAGGATCCGTGAGAGTTCCAGACCAGCCTGGGCTACCAAAGTAAGTGAAGGCCAGCCTGAACTGCATAGTGAGACCCTGTCTCAAAAAGACAAAAAAAAAAAAAAAAGCAGCAGAGATGGGAGGTTGTCCCTTCCTTGCATTCTGCTCTGTCTTCTGATGGGACACACTACCTCCAAGGGTTCCCTTTGCCCCACAGAGCCTCTTCTATGCACTGTCTTAGTTATATTGTGCTGCATCGTAGCTCATGCCAAACTCCCAGCTGGTTTCTAATCTATCAATTCCACGGCAGCAAGTATTCTGCATATTATATTTCATAATAGCCCTTAACACATAGTAAGTGCCCGTAGTAGGTCAAATTAAGTGAGTTAGTATCCTTTATGAAACGAGTGCTGACCACAGAGCTCAAATCCTATGAGCGCAGGACATTTTGTTGTGTTTACCGCTGTACCAGTAGACCTTCAGACAGGCACAGCCCGTCTTCGACATTTCAAAACATTTGTTAGAAGATTACATGTTATGCAATAGTCCAGCTAAGGGTTGGGTGACGACGGACAGAGATGTGGAGATGTGTAGCTGGGAAATAATTCTAAGTTTCGGCCTTACATGAACAGAGTGCTTTGTTTTTCACCAAATGCCGCCTTGTGTGTGTGTTCTTGTGATCTCCCTACCTCTCTGAAGCAGGATGGATGTCTCTGTTCCATTTTATTGAAGGAGCAATTTTGTGAAGCTCACAGAGATTAAAGGAGTAATTTGATCGAAAGAGGTCCGGCTTATATCAAGCGTACTGAGTCTATCTTACGTGCCATAGTCCACAGTGTGCCGGCGCAAGTGTACTGCAGGGCTGGCCTCTAAATCAGACCTTTCTTCACCACATGAAAGTCAGACGTTCCTGAGCAGCACCTGGTCTTCCTACGCCATATCCGTCTTCCTGTGTGCATGTCCCGTGCTCATTCTCTTGGTTCACAGTGAATCATAGTCTATTCCTTCTTGAGGGAGAAGAATTCTCTATCCCAATATGCTTGCTGCTCTGCCAAGTGTGTCTATTAAATGATGTGCTACAATAAAAGGGACATTTTAAAAAAAACTTATTTTTAAAGATTTTTTGGCATACACATGGAAGCTCTGTATTAGGTTTTAATTAAAACATGCAACTTGCCCTATCTTGCTAAAGGTCAGATGACACTTTTTACTACTTTTGATTTTAAAAAAAATCTATTTCATTTCATTGCAAATGTAATAATCATTTCAGATTGCCTGTCAACTTCATTGCCTGGGGCTGTGTGAACAGGGTATTTCCAGACACATGCCTGAGGTCAGTGCCTTCTTATTTTAATGAAGGGTGTGCTTCCCCTGTAGGACTGATGGAGAATCACTATCTGTAGGCTGCAAAAGCAGTTCTGTGTGTTTAGCCTACAATTTGTGGCTGTCTCAGCATACAGGGAGGGCAAGAAGTAGCCCCTGTTTCACAATGGATGAATTGCGCAAATGCCATGGCTTTAGACGTTGACTGATAATGTAATCTATCCCAACAGCAATACGGTGACTGAGAATGAAATAAGCTATTTTCTGTAGTTAAAGGCTTGTCAAGCAGGGCTTGCAAGGTAGAAAAGAAGCCAGTAGGAAGGAGGTGGAAGGCAGTGATGGAGAAGCGAAAGAAGGGAATACAAAAGTGGGATCTAACATTTGCTGTTGGTTGATTTCATTATGATAGCCATTCTGTCTGGGGTGAGATGGTATTTAAGTGTTGTTTTGATTTGCATTTCACGAATGGCTTTTGATGTGGAGCATTTCTTCATGTATTTATAAGCTCCTAATATTTATTCCTTTGAGAAGTGTGTGATCATCTCGGATACCCATTTCTGGATTAGGTCTTTGAATTTTGGGACCCTAATGTTTTTTAGTTCCTTATAGAAGACCTTTGTCTGAATACCTGTTAGTTAAAATCTTTAAAAAAATTTACAGGTTGTCTTTTCATTCTGTTGGTAATTTCTTTTGCTGTGCAAAATCTTCTCAGCAAGAGGAGGCCCCAGTTGTTAATTCTTTCAAGTGTTGCACGTGCATTTTGATTTTTGTCCCTGAAATGTTTGGTGACCCCGATGAGAAGTAATAAAATCATATTTAAAAAGTTCTCATAACTACTACGAAGACAGCAATAAGCAATGTATTAATTGTTGTTACCATCCTACTAACCTTATTTGAAAATGTTTCATTGCTATTTTATCTTTTTTTCTCACTAAAATGAATAAAATGAAATAGAATTTGGGGACATAAGTCCCTGTTTAGGCATCTGTGGGCTTTACACCAATCTGTGAAATAAAGTGATTTGTGCTTGTGTCAGAGGATGGTTCTCAGGAGGCCGGGGAGATAACTCAGTGGAATATGTGCCGGCCTGGCAAGTGCAAGGGTCTGAGTTGAATCCTCAGTTCTGAGACAGACAGAAATACTTCTGAAGATGAAGTGAAACACTGTGTAGAGAGTCTCTGTGTAGTACAATGTACTACAGGGGGCAAGCGGTGGCACAGGTTTCTCTCTGAGGAACAGCCCTCTATAGAAAGCTTCTGTCAGCTCATGGCAAGATTTGATCACTACTCCGCACAGATGACAATGGCCAGTCAGGCTATCAGATTTTAAAAGGTGGCTCTGGAGCTCCCAGAAGGAGCCAAGTCACCTACCTTCCTCTATCTGCACCGTGGCATTTTAGAGGCAGAATAAGCAGTGTGTGTTAGGCACAAACTTCAGTGTATAGACATCTCCAGGTCCAAATTAAAAATTGTTTGGTTAGGACTTTTTTTCAGAATTAAAGCATTATTTAAAATATTTCTTTCATCATACAATATAAATTGAATTTCATTTTTATCTTTGTTAATGATGAAACTGTTTATGTACCAGTGAAAGTAAACAAAAATGTTGTCAAATGTGACTATTCAAAAACTAATATAGGGCAGTGAGGGAGATAGCTCAGCAGCTTAAGCACTTGCCTAGCAAGCGGAAGGTCCTGGGTTTGATTCCTGGTACTGCCAAAAACAAAAAGCAAAAAGCAACTAATACATGCTAAAATTGAAAAGATAGTATGTCAGAAATTTTTCTCTTTATAGTTGTATATATATATATATATATATATATATATATATATATGTGTGTGTGTGTGTGATATATATGTGTGTGTGTGTGTGTGTGTATATGAAGCTATGTTAGCACATACAAGACCCCAATATTTATGATCTTTTGCAACTTGATCATAATATAATTTACATATGCACATCAGTATAGTTCACCTTGCTCTCTGTGTCATTCTTTTCTTGTCAGTGAGACCTGTGGTCTCACTTTTAGTGAGTACACATCATTGTCATAATGTCTTAGATATCTTGATTGTTTGCAATAGTTTTGTGCTATTATAAGCAATTCTTTTTCGGACTTCTATGCATTTGTGGACGATTGTTTTCAAGTACAGTCCTTGACTGTTATTTTAATCATATCCTATGGATATGCACATTAAGAATTACATAAAATGAGCCAGATTGACCTCCAGAAAAAAAATTGGAAATTTTTAAGTCTATAAATTTGGGACTTTAACATAAAAAACAATGATTTTTAATTCTGTTTTCCAAAGGATGAAACATACATAAAACTGTGAATTATCTACAGTAAAGTTAAATAGGAAAGAATATACATAAGTAGAATTTATTGAAAGTAGTCAAATACTGTTCAAGTTTACCTCAGGGTAAGCAAACAGTTGATGAGAAAAAGTTCACATTTGATGATAAAGATAGATGTATCAATCACTGTTAATCTGTTACTCTTGTTCTGAAAATCTGTAATGTATGTATTGTTACATGTTACCCTGTTTCTGTCTTTGCTTTGTTTTTCTTGTTCTCACTTTTTCTCCTTAATATAAAAGAAAATTAGGGGGCTGGGGAGATAGCTCCGAGGCACAAGTGCCTGCTGGGCAAGTGCAAGGTCCTGAGTTCGAACCCCGGTCCCCCCCCCAAAAAAAGAAAATTATAATAAAAAATAAAAATAAATTTAAAAAAATCTTGGTCAGGTGGAGGTCTGTTTGACCGATAGCCAAAGGAGCTGAACAACTAGTATAAGGACTTTTTTATTTCTTGCAAAGTTAGTGTCATAAGACACAAGGTTGCCTAGTGACGCATAACTGAAATTGTCCAGGGAGAATATATTTTTCAAGACTAAAGTAGCTTGATTGCTTTAGGTACTGTGGCCTTGTCCTGCCCTCTGTCATATGACCAATTTATAGCTTCTGCTTCTCTAAAACAGACTAACTTTGTATAGCAAAAGAAAACTATTCAGAAGACAAAAGTTTGGTGTTCCCCAGATTCATCATGGCTGTGGAAGTATATAACAAGAAGAGTTTCCCTCTACTTACCCTAAAGATTAAACAATATTAGAATAACAACAACAAAAAAAAGAATTCCAACTTAATAAATGGTAGAATAGTAACAGTTTTCAAATAAAAACCTTTTGAAATCTCCAGTGAAATGACAAAGGTAGGCAGAACTTCTCAATGGCCAATGAGAAGATCTGGTGAGAAGTCTGTGATAAATGACTAAGGTGACGATACCTGAACACAATGACAGCTTTTAAGACATCCAAAGGATAGTCAGACTTCGTGTACTTCTCTACATGACATGATAGAAGACACCATCATGGCTCTAAGCATTGAAACTTGCAAGAAAGACAAGGGACAGAGAAATCCACTAAGACAGATCAAACGAAAATTTGGGACACCACTGAGTTACAAGATGTCACAGCACAGGTTGACTTATGTCCTGAGTCCTCCCTGACCTTGAAGGTCTAGGGCCAAAATATTGGCTATCTTTGTAGCCCCTCTATTTCTATAATTTTTGATCTGCAAACTTTAGTTGTTATACATCCAGAAGAGAAGCTTAAGGATATTATTATCCTGTAACAGAGGCAGTTGAGCTTAGCATCATTATCTGTCTGAATTATCAAATGCCTTAGACATAACCTGGCACTGTTATGAATATGGGGCCACAGAAGATGATGTATAGTGTGCCTGAGGAGAGTCACCAAGAGAGAAAAAGTTCTCTCAGGCTTTCACAAATAGCAAATTGGTCAAGCAAGGGCTGTGAACCATCGAGATGGCTGACACTGACAAAAGATCTACAAGGTGTTGTATACGGTCAGATTGTAAATTCTGGGGGGATTTGAATGACCCTGCCAGATACAAAAGTTATATTTTTACTTCTATTGATCTTGCTTTGACTTGGTCCTAACCATCCAGCAGAAAAGTATAATCATGAGGTATAAAAAGTAAAGCCATATTAATACGATGAGCTGTAAAAGGCTCAAGTCAACCACTTCTGACAATTGCCAGCTCTGCTGCTAATCCACTACTATTACAAACTATTGGACTATATTGGGCTATTTTGTTGAATTCAAATACCTACAATATTTAAACTGGCATCAAGTATGAAAATGTCCTTTAAAGACTTCTCCAAATGTAGCTTCTCTAACAATAACAGATCACCCATCTCTGACAAAACAAAACAAAACAAAAAAGGGAGACATGCATAAACGACAATTTTGTAGTGAAAAAATATATAAACATATACACGAAATAGGACAGACATCGGCTCCCTTCTCTTAGTTTAATGAGAAGAAAGATTTGCACTAATAGTGTTTAGACAAGATATCATGTCTCCATCTTGTCCTCTGAAGAACTACTACAAATACAACATTATGCAATGTGTTATTTATTGTGACTGTCCTACTAACCTCTTTTGAAACTGTTGCATTGCTATTTTTCTCATTAATTTTTTTAAAAAAATAATTAAAATGAAAAAACTAAAATGTCATTTAAACTAAAATATGAAAAGTTCAAATTACTGCTGTCACCTAAACTCAAAGGACACAAAACTAGGAACATCAACAAAACCCTGACGCTTTCAGATATTAAATTCCAAGGGGGGGGGGGAGACAGAAATGAAATTTATAAATACTGTGAGACTGTATTTAATGATATTATTATCACTTGGATCACTGTTCTCTGAAACCATTTCTAGACATATTAATGAGATGACTGGAGATATCTGATGGGATTAAAAATCATTGTGAAGTTTTGAATTTGATAATATTGTAAAACTTTTGACAGATAGCCTTCTTTTAGAAGTAAATTATACAGTAAGGTGTATACTGGTGGAATAACACACATTTTTTTTTTTTTTTTTTGATACCAGGAATCAAACTCAAGACCTCACAGTTGCCAGAAATGTGCTGTGCCACTGAGCTAAATCCAGCCCCTAACATGCAGTATTTGATCTCAAATGATCTATTGCGAAGGGTGGAGGGAAGATCTAGACGTAACCAAACAGATCGTAGGGTGGACTATGTACTTATTACTATATATACTCTGGACTTAGACAGAAAATAAAAAATTTATCAAAAAAACCTACTTTTATTTTTTTTTTTATAGAATTTATTTTATTTATTTATTTTTCTTGTTTCAGAACCTTTGTTTTTATTGTTTATTCACTCATTTTTAGGGCCGGCTCAGCCTGCCCCAAGGGCAGGGCTGGCACAGCATGTGGTGCCAGGGATCGAACCGCGGTCCCTGAAGCCACCCAAGCTTTCCCAAGCAGGCGCTTTAGACCACTGAGCCATCCCATCGGGCCCCTGAAAAACTACTTTTAATTAAAAGGAATTCACAGATATGAAATTGTGATAATCTATCAAATGGTTTTTTAGAAGGAACTAGCTTAGACCTAATGAGCAATACCAAGAATAATGTAGAAATATACTGCATTTATTTTTTGGGGTTTTTTTTGTTTGTTTGTTTGTTTGTTTTTGGTTACTGAGTACTGAACTCAGGACCTTGTGCTTGCTGAACTATTTCCCCAGCCCTAAAACATTTTATAGTTAAAGTATTCAGAAGATTGTTGACTAGAAGAAACTACTTACATGGATAAAAATAATCATATTTTAAAGGCAATAATAATATATAATTTACATAAATAACACTAAATAACAATTATTTCTGAATAAGCAAATGCCACTAAAGTTTATATTATCACAAAATGTTGTTGTTACAGAGAAAGTGAGTGATAACACATTGCATGTCACTGAAGAATTTCCAGGAATACAGGGAGCTACTAATAATGCCTTGTCATTTACTTATAAAGACTAAATAAATACCTGAAAGATGCAATAGATACTGTGAAAGGGAAAGAAACGTCAAAGGGAAGGAACAGCTGGGATGAGGTAAAGGAGAAAAGAAAGAAGGGAGGCAAAAAATATATATGCATATGCACAGGGTAGCTTGGATAGCTGTGCTGCTGATTTCTACTGGTCGACTGAAAGGAGCAATTCATGCTTATTTTTCCACTCTTTTTAATTTTTTGACTAATTTTGCATGCTCGCATCTGGCAATCTGAACAACTAATCTGAAGACAAATATATGCAATATAATAACCATTGTTGAATTCCTATCATCTTATTTAGTGAAATTCTGTATCATTTTTAACTAGTTTTTGTTCTCTTTAAAAATGCAATGTATTCAAAGACTTGAATCAAGAGGAAAAAGCACTGACAATTTACATTGTGATATTTCAATGTTTTAATGAGGGAAAATGGTCAAAATCTAATATTCCTATTTTATAGACATGAAATCTGAAATCTAGGAAGCTGAAATAATTTGCTTAAAGTTATTATAATAGTTAATAGCCAATAAATAAATTTGCTTCATGCCTAGTCTTATGGTCACATAGGGGAAAATTTTTTCATTCCAATTTTGTTGTCAAAAATTTCCTAGCAAAGGTGATAACAAACCATAAAATTTAATACATATCATCAGTGTAGTAGATAAAGGTGGCGAGTATTCTAGTAAAATTAAATTCTGACAGCCTCTATTGTTTTCGATGGAAAAAGAGGGAATTAATTGGGATTTAATTAACGTGCACAGAGTTCTGAAAAGAATAATGAGACAGACACTATGATGTTTTTTGGTGAATATCAAATAGAAAGACACTTGTATGACCTTTAATTAAGGAAAAATATCTTTAGAAGGAGAAAAAAAAAAAAAAAAGCCAGCAGGTTACTATTCTATAGAACAAACATAAATGAGACAACAGTAACATTCAATGTTTTTAACTGAAAAATAATTTAGAGCAGTGAATGACATAATTTAGACTTTTGCCCTCTCTCAGTCTATATTTAACTGTCCTTAATAAGCCCATCTTCCCTTTTGACTTGACAATGTTGACCTTTGGGAGGATGGTGCTGCCCTGTGTTGCACAGAGAAACACAATGCTGTACAGGGCACATCTTTTCACTTTAAGTGATTCCTTTAGTAATGGCATGAGTTTGCAACCATTTTCTGGCACTCTCTCAATGCTATGCAAAAAGACAGCATTTCCAGGGTAGAAGACCTGGGGTATCTGAGGTTAACAGTAGTCTGTGAGGATGGCGAGAAACTGGAGTTGAACAGCTTTCCTAGAGGTCAGAAGGATGGCCTGAAGGACAGGACAGGCACTGCGCTCCAACCGACAGGCCCTAGCCAGCCTCCTGGAATTGCTCCAGTCCTCTCCACAGAATCTGTAATTGACTGCCCTCCTGGTGCATACCAGGTGAGAGTGTGCTCTCAGTTTAATCTCCCTGTTAAAACTTACACACAGCTTCTTTCCTATTCTCTGCACAGTTTTAGAATACTGGTTCTTGTAGGATATAGGACTGACTAACCTGCATATCAGGCCACTGTTTTATTTAATGTTCTTAGGTATTCATAAAGAGTGAATGGTTTCAGATAATCAAATATGTATAACTTCTTGGGTATATCGTACGCGTAAATAAAGGCATTAGCTGACTTCCATTGGAGATATGAAGTCTAAGTTATGAACACCAGCATCTATGCTCACAGGAAGAACAGAGCACACAGTCAACAAATGAACATGACTTATTAGGTATTATTACGTGCACAGCATGGGCCTGCGGACTGTGGATGCAAGAAGCTGCAGGCTCGTATTTCCTGTCATTACAGAACACTGTATGTTATTGCACCCTGTCATTCACACAGTCATACTGAAAGAAGCCGCAAAGTTATTAGCACCCTAAATTTGCAAGGGAACTGAGACTTGGAGAAGTCATAGTCTGACTAGCAATTAGTAACAGAGCTTTCTGCCCTTCAGGGGTGTGCCAGGTAGCTGACTGTCTCATTGGATGTCAGGGCTATACGGGGGCCCTCAGGCCCATGACATGCTCCAAAGCCAGCCTCTGGTGGACACCAGCAGGGCTTCCTCCCTGCAGGAACTCCAGACCATCCTTAGGCACTTCTAGTTACTGAAAGAGCCCCATTCTGGTAAGTGACTCATTCCTAGCTATGGTTAACGGTCAGTCTCATAACTAATTCAAAACTTTTCCCTAAACCCCTACTCTCGCAGTAGCAGACAACCTTTATAATGACTTGGAGAGGTTATCAGTTTACTTAGCCAATTTTCTCCCGGCCTGAGTCACTTTTGTACGGCTCCACCAAAATATCTGAGACTAGGAAGTCAATTAAAAAGAAACAACAGGCTATTTTCTCAGTTTTGCTGCTAAGAAGTCCAAGATCAAGATTCTGTCATGTGCTAGGGATTGTTCTGTGTTCTCATATGGAGAAGGTGGAACGTATAAAGGCAAGAAAAGAAACCCCTACATCCTTCCACGACAGAAGGGCAGCAGAGACCTAATCTACACCTCTAAGCACCTTTATGCCGCTGACATTAAGTCATTTGTAAGAGCAGGGACCTGGTGACATAAACACTTCCCAGTGGGCCTTACCTCCCAACACTGTTTCATTGGAGACTTGATCGTCAACACATGAATGTTGAAGAGATACGTTCAAACCATAAGGTCCCTTTATAACAAAGCTGCAGCACATCACTTCAAAATACAATCAATAATATAACTTATTCCCTATATATTTAAAATTCTAGCTCCGAGGCACAAGTGCCTGCTGGGCAAGTGCAAGGTCGTGAGTTCGAACCCTGGTCCCACCAAAAAAAAAATAAATAAAATAAAATTCTACAGACTGCTCCAATGCAATAGATCAATACTTCAACACAGTGTCAATGCTCAGATATGGCCATGCTAGATTAGGGGTGGCGGGCAGATGCCTGCCCCATTTGGTAGATAAAACTAACCAAGGGCAAAGACCATCAACACTAAGAGACGACATTACTGGCAGTGATTTTCTGACACGGTCAAAAGTTCTTATCAAATTCTAAATGAAACAGAATGCAGTCATTCTGCAATATACACAGTAGCTTATCTTTACAAAAGTGAGTATACATTAAAATATCCAAAACATCCAGTTTCTGTATAAAAATGAGGGTAAGGGCATAGGCTTGGACTAAGAGCTTTTTTACCTGCCTAAATTCCCTGCAGAACACCTGAAAATTACACGGAGTGAAGGACAATTAATTACCTGTTCCCACTCACTGCGAGATGTATTGACTCTCTGGTTGAGCCCCAGTGAATGTCCTTAGCAGTTTCCACATTATTGTGACAACGACAGAACACTGTGAATTTTCCAGTTTTTCCATTGGGAGTATACCAGTTAAGAACTCCAGTTCCAGTCCTTGGAAAACAACTGCTAAACCCCTGGCCACCTGCCTTGCCCTACAGTCCCATGGTGAGGGCAGGGGAGAGAACGCCCTTCTGTGGTCACGTGACAGCTCCTCCCTGGTGGTTGCTGCCTTGGACTGATCTCACGCATTTTATGTTCAGCATGGTTGGGCAAAATATTCGACTCTGCAGAGGTGCTCTGGAGTTCTGTCTGTTCTGGGCACCGAGGGACTTCATGTGTGGCTGTTGTCTTCCAGACAGAACCACCTAACTTGGGACCTTGCATAGAATCTGTTTCATACCCTGGGCAGAGCCCTTGCCAATCCACAGCTGCAATCTCATCACTCCACTACAGCTTCACTCCTTGGATCACTTAAAATACTGTATCTCTCTAAAATCATCCCTTACACCAGGTTTTGCCCCAATGGTTTTTCACGTTGTCCAGGAAGATGGGATGCAAAGTAGACTGAAAACCCCCACTGGAGCGTCAGCTGTATTCTCCCCTTCTAACTGTCATTAAAGCACTTTTCTGCTACTGTCTATTCCTTTTATCTCAAAAGCTGGGAGTTAGAGGGTAGAGGGTACTTTCCTCTATAATTCTTACCAGAGTCCTCCGTACGTGAGCCATCACTGCTTTATTTTTGTGCCACAGTCGAAAAAGTTTCAAGGTCTAGTGAGACAGCTCAGTGGACTGAAGTCCCTGCTTAGGTAGATACAGGGCCCAGGGTTTGATCTTTAGTGTGCTACTCTGGCCCCATCCCAGGGGCATGCTGAGATGGCAACTGAGACTGGGTGTGGTGGCACACACCTGTAATCCCAGTGCTTGGGAGACTGAAAACAGGAAAATTTCTATGAGTCCAGTCTACAGAGTGATACCGTGTAGACCCTGTAGATTCTGTACTAAGTATATGAAAAAATAGTTTCAAATGAACAGGTGGGAATGTAGAAATCTTTTAAAGTTAAGAAACACATTGGTTACTTTCCACATGTAAGTCAGAGCTTTTTCTGTTGCATTAACTACTGTTATCATATTTATTTTTTTAATTACTCACCTTGATCCACAAATATAAGACAGTAATTTGGAGCAACGTATTGGGTAAGGGTGTGACCTAAAAGATCAAGGTTCCATCAAGTACTTTGTAAAGCAGTCTTGCAAGGAATTTTGGTAATTGCTGTGATTCCTGATGAGCACACAGGAGACACAGCACGACAGGTAAAATCGTATCTTAATAAGGCTTAATTTAGGTCTAGCTTTCCAGTTGTCCAATTTGTCCTAATTTCTAACTCAGAAGGATATCTGGCAAATGATGTAAGAACAAGGTAGATGGGAAACGGACAGTAGAGTCCAGGCATTGTTGGGTTAAATTGTTCTATGGTGAAACCAACACCAGGCCTCAGCACGAAGCAGTAAAGTCATCGTGTTCTTAAGAAATAGGTCGAAGTCCAGAGCTCAAGTCCTGCAGGAGCCTTCTGACATGATCGCCTGGCAATGCCCTTCCCCCGGCGTCTGGGCTTTATGTCCTCAGACTTTCCTCCACCTCCTCCTACCTTCTCAGCTCTGGGCCTGTTAACAGGCAGAGCTTTTTCTGTCCAGAACAATGCTGACAGTTCATTTCCCTTTTCTAGGAATCATCTTTACAGTGGCTTGTCATCTTTTAGAGCTGTGAAGGCTTCCCTAAAATAGGCCAGTTCACACTGCTAGAAAATGTCAAAATCCACCCAGCATCTCCTGGAGGCTGCTTACTACGATGCTAAAAGAGTGGCTTGTATAATTCACTCCACTGCTGTGTCTTTCCCCCAAATGAAAATCCCGCTGTCCACTGATGATCCTCTCATGTCTCGCTCAGGGTCCTGCTGAACAGTCACCCATGAAATACTTAATGAGGAAACAGGACAGTAGATGAACAATTCTCAACTGTGATTATATAGCCAGCAGGTATTGGTAACAACACTTAAGACCGTTCCACAAAGGTCTTTTTTGATTTGAACCTTTTATTATAAATACCTGGACTGTAAGAGAGAGGTATATGTCTAAATCTGAAAGAAAATTTACATTATGGAATACTGTATATTTGGAAGGCATGAATATATTTAATATATTGAACATCCCTCATGAGAAAACTTTATTTTTTTATTAGTACAAACTTTTAGTCTCAGTGAACTATGACAAAGTAGCTATATATCTATCCTGACTCTTGTGTATACATGTGTATATATATAGATAGATAGATAGATATAAATATAGATAGATAGATAGATAGATAGATTTGTCCTTAAAAATTCTAATACTAGGAGAAAAATCATACCATGTCTTATAAGTAGATTGTAAGACAGAGATAAAATATGAATCATAAAGCAAAAATATAATTGAATAATATTCAGAAAAGTAATTAAATATTAATTAAAATTAAACATTTCAAAACAATAGTCGAAATTCAAATCAAATCATGAGTCCAATGAAGAGACTAGATTGTTGTGTATCATATGTACAAATCTATAATCAATTCAGAGCCCTTGCGTAGTATTTGAATAAGTGAATATACACAAAAATATCAAGTAAGAAAAGTTTCCATGGTAGTAAAGAATTACTCAGAATAACATAACATAAATGCTGGAATGTAAAATAAATAACTAGCACTTCTAACAGTTTGGGGATAGGATATCACACAAAGTTCTAGCATGTCGTGTATGTCCATGGTGGATACTTGTGACCTCCTTTCTCATTGATGCCAATTAATCTTACATTGTTCATCTTTGCATCATCTTGCAGAGGTTGAATTATTTTTTCTTGCGTCCTAGTTGTTATTAAGACATGTTTTCTGTCTTCTTCATTAGCTGCAATGGTGTCTTTAAGGTCTGAGAGTCTATTTGCACTTTCATTGAAATGGTTTTGCCAACTTGTGATTGAGGTTTTAAGTTCCTGTATAGCACTTTGAATCTGCTTCATACATTCTATTACTTTCCTACATTGCTCATTAAAGGATTCCATCATTCTTCTATTCTCCTCTATATTTTTATCAATGTCTTCTTTAGAGGTGCTTAATGCTTCCTTCATTATAGATATTATTTCTTTTTTTTACCTCAGTAATTATTTCTGATCTGATTTCCTCTATGCCTTTCTGTAGTTGTTTCTTTGCTTAGCATGCTGCTATTTCAGAGATTTCAAGTGTGTGATTTCCAACTTCTTCTGTGCTATTGTCTCCTGCATTTGTTCTGGGTGGGTTCTTGGGGCCTCAGAGTGCATTTTGTCCCTTCTCTTTGTCATTTTGTATAGCTCTGCCTTTTGACCTTTGGTGTAGAGCTTTGGTAGAGTTCTTACTTGGCACCAGATCTGGATTTATCAAGTTCAAACTCGTCAAGGTGGGTGTGGCTTGGGTCTGGCTGCTGAGCTCCACTTCTTCCTGCTGCAGCCATTGGAGGTGAACCTGACATGTCACTCTGGTGAGATGTTCTGCTCCAGGATCCACTGGGTGGGTCTTGCCTCTAGTTTCTCTGCAGAGAGTTCTGCTGCAGTTTCCCATACTGGGCTTGTCTGACGGATGAAGTTCTACTTACATGTTGAGTTTCATTGCTGGTTCCAATGAGTTTCTGGTGGGCCCAGGGTGTTCTCACTCATAAGCAGGGCCTGCTTGCTGGGTTGAATCATTCCACAAAATTCTATGAAATGCAGAACAATGATTTATTTCTAACAAAAATACTTCCTTTTAGAAGAATGAAGTTGTCAAATTTGTCAGGAAGCTCTTTGCATTTTTCTAATATTATTTATATATAAATGAATACAACATAGATTAAAATAAAATTTAAGTATGCTTAATTCTCATTAATTAGTATTATGAATTATTTACTAATTAAACTAAATGAAGGCATTGTACTTTAAGATGAAAGAACAAACATCTAAAAATGTAACATGAGCTTTTTGTTTTACAAATAAATCTTATAAAGTTAAGTAAAGTGAATGCTAGTTTTCTATAGTGATGACTGTACAATTTTTCAGTCTGTATCAGATTAGGATGTGTCAGAAGAGATGTCAGAAACACACATACAGAAGATTAAAGTAATTGACTTTATCCTTTGATCTGCTATCCAACTAATAATAATGTATTTAACAGCATCCACAATAATAGCTCAGCTCATTAAAGCACCCGCAAGCAGGTGCAGGGGTAAGGGTTCAATCTCTGAGCCTGCCATGCCAGCCTCTCCCCAGGGTGCTCTGAGAGGGCCAGTGATACTGGGCATGGTAGTGCACACCTGTCATCCAGCTCTTGGGAGGCTGTAAACAGGCAGATGACTATGGTTCGGATCTAGTAGTGAGAATCTGAACACCTTGTAGACCCCTCCAAAACAAAGCAAAACAAAAACATGAGGATGTACCTCAGCACACGGGCTCCTGTCTGGTAAGTGCAAGGTCCTGAGTTTGATTACTGGTACCAAAAATACCAAAATGCATGATCGAACGTTCATAGATGTTCATAGATGATCTTCCTGATTTTTGTATAATTCTAAAATAATAGTAAAATAGTAGAAATAATTGTGCTTAGGGGAATTAAGTGCCTCTATGTAAAGTTCATACTTCACCAAGCTTGGCTCTATTTAGCTTTCCTACCTAGTAGAATTAAAAGTTAGTGGGTGGAAGGGACTTTTTCACCTGTTCCCTTGTTCTAACTCAGCTCTTTGCTATACAAGGAAGACCAGATATTCTTAGGTTGCTATAACAGTGGCACACCAGCGGGAGTGGAAGTGGGGGTGGTAAGAGTAAGGTGGAAAGAATGAGGGGGTTCGTTGTCTACTGGGAATCTGAATAGGATAATAAAGCCAGCCAAAGGTCTGTCTACTTTTATTATCACCATCCATCATCTCAGAGACGAAATATCCTCGGACTTCTAAAGCAGATGACCCCCTCAGCCCTCTGCGATCTTTAAAGGGAATTCTTTTCTTAGCATAGTAACAGTCTCATAGGAATCATATATGCTCTGGGTGAAAGCGTCCTGAACGACTCCATCAAAATGAAAACAGTGCTCTAAAACATATTGGTCCTAGAGGTCATGAGATTTCTCCAAAAATAGGGCCAAAGTGAGGAAATGGACTGTCACTTATAGTCCTTACTTAGGTCATCTTTAGATCATTTTCTTCAGCCTTTCTCTGGCCTCTCTACCACAGGTTATGTCCACATCAATGTCTCAGATTTACCAACAAGATGCACCTTCACGAACCGCGTAACATCCACTTCTTCAAGATCTTGAAAATACAGCAGTCTCTTGCTATTTTGCGGTTCAATTTTCACAGACTCACTGTTTCATGGGTTTTCAAAAAATATTAATCTACATTATTTACCGTGGATTTTTTGCTATATCTCAATATTTGGCAGTGCTGTACAGTATATGAATGTTGTAAAAAGTTATGTATGTTTATGAGTTTAGAAAATAGTTAAAAACATTAGAAATGTTTTTAAAAGTGTGGAAAAGGTTTATAAGAGTGTAGGAGGGGTTTATAAAGCCTTAACATATATATATATATATATATATATATATATATATATATATATGCTGAAATAAATATAATGTCTCAACTGTGCTCATTTCCATTTGTTGCCGGGGTGTCTGCAATGTAACCTTGGTGACAAGTGGGGGACCATTGTAATTCTACCAAAGCAAAATTCCTAGGGATCACAGATGATATCTAGCACCCATTTAAATCACCATCCACGTGAACGTAGTAGTCACTCACTGTTTACTGCCTGAATGATTTAAAAATCCAGAAAGTAAACTTGCTACGAAGTTCCCTTTACACGATAGCCTTATAATGAGGTATGCTCCATTAATTTGCATCATTTATCCATACCTTGATTATGTACCATGAATTAGGGTTTTTTAAATGTATTTAGTACTGAGCCTACCGCGTCTCACTAGTAAATCGAATTCATAGTGATCCTCCTGTTTTCAGTCTCCCAGAAGCTGGGATTACAGGTGTGTGCCACCATGCCCAGTCTCAAGTGCAGTCTCAGTGTGGCCCGGGGTCGGGGTCAGGATGGCAAACCCATGAATTAATTAGGTTAGTACCTCGGGATGTTAAATAATTTTCCATCCAAGGGTTACTTTTACCAGACAAGTGCTACATTCAGAGTTTTTCACCCTGTGCTCTGTATTACTATTGTGGGGACAATATGCAGGGTGTCAGTTGTTAAAAAAAATTAATGTTTATTGAAAGTGTTAGTGTTTAATTGTTTGATGACTCTTATATACCTGTATCTATTAATCCAAAAGGACCCGGTGATGAAAACATGTAATATAACCGTTGTTACATTTTTCTGGTTTTGAAATTCTGTACTATATGTACTCTTATCACTGCTTTTTCTATCTTTGTTTCTGCTATTTTTAGTCTTTAAAAGAAAAAAAAGAATAAAGCATGAAAAGCTTTGGCATATCTTTAAAAAATAAAAATAAAAAATAAATAAGAAGAATATGAAACAAAATAAAACCTGTGCTTTATTTTGATAGATAGATAGATAGATAGATAGATAGATAGATAGATAGATAGATAGAAAACAATCCATGGGTCATAATCTATTTTGCCTGTGGTACTTCAGAGAGGTTTAAAATAAAGTGTGTAAGACCCTGTGAAGAAAAGGCCAAAAATAATCAAATCAAATAAAAACAAGTGATCAGTGATGATTTCCATGTATAATGGCAATTTTCCAGGAAAAGGCACAGCTGTAGTTAAGAACAGTGAATGTGGATGGTGTATGTTTATGTAAGAGTGTGTTGTCTGTGGTACAAGTGTGTGTGTATGTCTGTGTGTGTGTGTCTGTGTTTCTGTGTGTCTGTCTGTCTGTGTGTCTGCCTGTCTGTGTGTCTGTCTGTCTGTCTGTACTGGGTAATTTCAAGTAACAATGGAGAAAGAAGGAAAACAAGAGTAGCAGACTCTGAACCACTATTAGATTAAGTAGATGAGAGTCCCTTCCCTCTTGGCCAGTGCTGATGGCTTTGGGGCAGGAAACTCACTTATTGTAAGGCTGCTGTGTGTAAAGTTGGCCATCCTGGTACATTACTGAGATGTTATTCATTATAAAAACCCAAATGCCATTTAGGATTTTTATAGCACCTGCACCTCAGAAGGAATGCTGCAATGACGCGCGCAGCACCTGGGAACATTCCATCTGTTTGGGGCAACTGATAGATGTCTATAATGTGAACAGATCCCTGAGCGCAGAAGTGTGACTCCTGTGACCATTTATCCGTCAGGGACCCTCATAAAATCCCATGGTTTTGAGGTGGCAATGCCGGAAGAACTTCAGTGCAGGACAGAAAAAAAAAAAAAATCACTGCAAATTCAACATGTGATGCTTATCATTTAATCTGCTTGGAATCCTGAGGAAAACTGACAGTGATATCAATAAGGAAGCTTTAGAGCATCCTGTCCCCGTAGGGCTGGTCGACTCAACTAGTGCTGCTTCCACAGATGCCTCATTTTGCTTTCTATATTTTATTGCAGTCATGGTTTTATTTCTCTCTGACCCCTCCACCATGTGTTAATTTGTTTATGTGTCTCACTGCATGTTGTTTTTCTAATAGAATCTAAGTTCCAAATGAGCAGGAATTTTACTGCTGTGTTTCCTGCTCTTTCTCCAGTATCTGGCTCCAAATACTTCCTCACAGATATTTGTTGAATGTATCCAGGAAGCAAATGAATTGATATGATGACTATAAGCTGTGTTTCATTTCTCTCTGCTCACCCACTTTTTGCCTTTCATGAGTTCTACCATGATGGACTGACAGAATCAGAAAGCTCAGGGTTCCTTGATTCCTGAAAAAAAAATATCTTTCTAAATATGTAAGTGTGGCACTCGTGAAGTATATACCTAATGAGCTTAATAGCAAATAAGAGATTCTCTTGCTTGCTTATAAATGGGTCCCAATGAGTGCTTATAAGTAATTCCTGAGAGAAGTAGCAAAGGGTCAGTTTACAGGCTCCAGCCCAAAGCCTGGTCAGATTGCCATCGCGGTGTGGTTCAGGCTCCTACAGTGTCACAGATGATCTGTCTGTCATCACAGAGCAGGTGGCCAGGCTAGCCTGTGAGTGTGGATACAGTGACTATCTCAGTTGCTAACCAGGGCCTGCACTCTGCTACAAGAAGGTAATTGGTGTTAAGTTACTATTTGCAGTGACCCAGGGCCAAAGAATTCATCCTATAAGCATTATCTATCTACCCACCACATAGAATAGTTTCCTTCCAGTGGAAAATATGTGTTTTATTAATTCATCCAACATATTTCAAAATTGCCCAAGATGCTGGAGATAGGGTATTCTCAAGAGTGAGAACAAGACATAGTCTGGGCTGGAGAGATAACTCAGTGGACTAAGTGCCTCCTTAGGCAAGCACAAGGACCAGGGTTCAATCCCCAGTACCGCACACCATGCCTGCCCTGCCCTGGACACAGTGAGTTGGTGACCAAGTCCAGGTGTCAGTGGCACATGCCTGAAATTCCAGCACTGAAGAGGCTGAGGCAGGAGCATCCCTATAAGTCAGAGAGGGTAGTGAGACCCTATACAAAAATAATAATAATAATAACTAACTAAAAGTCAGACATAGGTTAGCTACTATGGCCTGTTCTTTCCTGGTCATGTTTTCCAACTTGCTTGTATATCTGTCAGGTTAATTAAGACACCCTCTTCTGCCTCTGAAAGACTGCAGTCCTTAAAATGTGTATACATTTTGATAATTTCCAGAAAATTTATTTATATACTCTGTTAGATGTCAATATCCAATGAGGGCAAAACAGAAAATACATTGCACTGGGGATGAGGGAGCTTTTCATCAGTCTTTATAATTAATTATCTACCTGAGCATGCCCCAGGAGTTTTCTTGATTTGGCATGTAGGTACAGCTAGAATTGAGGAAATCCCTTTGTAGTTTCATACTGAGTCTCCAAAAAAAAGCAAAAACAAAAATGAACAAAAGCCATGGCTCCTCCAACTTGTTGTTCATAGTTAGTTACATAAAACATAAGTTAAGCCGGGCGTGGTGGCTCACGCCTGTAATCCCAGCACTCAGGAGGCTGAGGCAGGAGGATTGGTGCGAGTTTGAGACCAGCCTGGGCTACAAAAGTGAGCTCAATGCCAGCCTCAACTGCATAACGAGACCCTGTCTCAAAAAGACAAAAAAAAAAAAAAAAAAAAAAAAAAAAAAAAAAAAAAAAAAAAAAAAAAAAAAAAAAAAAAAAAAAAAAAAAAAAAAAAAAAAAAAAAAAAACAAAAGTTATAGAAGCCAACACTTTTAATGCCTATACAAATAGCCTGCTAGTTATTTGTATACATGGAAATGTTGAAATGCAAAGATGACTAAATGCTTCGTGTGACATAGTAATAGCTAAAAGAAAATGGCTGTGCATGGTGGCACACACCTGTAATCCCAGCATTCAGGAGACGGAGGCAGGAGAGCTGCATGAAGTCTGAGGCCAGCCTGGGCCGTACAGTTAGTTCAGGGCCAGTTTAATCGGAACTATGCAGCAAGGCTTGTCTGAAAAAGCAAAAGAGAAAGAAGGAAGGAAGGAAGGAAAGAAGGAAAGAAGAAGGAAGGAAGGAAGGAAGGAAGGAAGGAAGGAAGGAAGGAAGGAAGAAAGAAAGAAAGAAAGTAGACAGAGAGAGAATTATAGGGAAAGGAATGCACCTCAAGATCACAATGTTTAGTGAAATAAACCAGACGCATGCTTTAAATATTTTACAATTTATCTTACATGAAAAGCCAAATATATAAGTCAATTAAAGACTGAGATAAATGATAGTGAGAAACAGGCAGGTAAATCTTCTGCAAAAGAAAAGGAGACCAAGAGATACAGGGAGAACAGAAGAGAGGAAGGGGGTGTAGAAAGCTCTTACATGTGCACACCCACGTAGCAGCTCTTCGCAGTGAATGCAGTCATTCTAGTAGTACAGACATATACTAATAAAAACTCAGAAAACAGAGCGCAGCTTCTGAACTTGGTTTGGTTGCAACTCCCAAGAACTCTTTAGGGCTTTCAGTAAGTCTGAGTTTTTAGATAGCAGAGCCTACACTTTCATGAGCCAGCAACTTGTGGTTGTAGCGGGACCAGCATCACTGGGATCACAGATTAAGACACCACAAGTTCAGTCCGCCTCCCTTGGAGATCTCTTTGTTATGATCATGTTCAAGAACTACTTTACAGGCATTGTTTTAGCACGAAAGGACCAGCAGCTCTCAGATTCCAATCAGGGGTCAGTGCTTGAAGATGCCTCATAGATGATACCTTAGCAATTTATTGGAAAAGGTGATATTCAAGACCTCAGGGACATCGTGGCAGAACTGGACATTGTGGAGTGCCAGCCCGGAACACAGAGCCCCAAGGGGCTAGTTCTGAGTTACTGTTGATGAGAAGTCCTTCTTCCATAGACACTGAGGAATTTCATATGAACTTGGTTGAAGAAGTTGATACCCTATAAAGTCCTATGTTAATAATATTACTGTGACCACCAGGGTCTGCATTGTCACAGGATTTAAAAAGACTCTTTGAAATTCTACTTTCAGATTTAAAAGATAGGGGATTTGGTTGATACCCACACATTAAAAAAATAAAAAAAGTATTGTGAGTAAGCGTAAGCCCTGTTTGTGCTTACAGATTCAGAAAATGTAAGCCGCTTCTTTCGTTATAGAGACAGGAAATAGAAATGATTATTTTCCTAGATTACCCACTGGATGCAGAACTTTAAATAACAAAATTATAGTATAATTATTACCACTTATGAGATGGCCTAGTTATTGAGAGCCTAGTTATTTAGGTTTTTTAAATTCACGTGGATCTAACTTTTGCAGAATTCTGCTATTGCTAATAATCATATCATTTATTAACTACAATGGTCAATAAGGAGGTTAAGCAACTTCTAACAACTTCTTGAAGGAAGATATTGTGATCAAGACTGTCCAGGCAAGAACATTCAGATTCTAGAATTTGAAAAGCTTCTTCCCATTCCCAGAGTGAAAGAAGAGCTGTGGGTCTCTATTATGGAGAGGCGCTTTGACTGCTCAGTTTGAATCAGACATTTGTTCTTTTCTGATTCACTAATTGCTTTGATAGTAATTCTGCCATTGAACTGCCACTGGAAAATTTGTGAAATGTGGATTTTGTATTTGCTTCATATAAGAAGGAGCAGTGAAGGAGCTAGGGAGATAGCTCAGCAGCCTGAATGCCTATCTAGCAAGTGCAAGGATCTGGGTTTCGATCCCTGGTACAGCATGCTGTGCTGGCCACTGAAACCAGGTGTGGTGGAACATACCCATAATCCCAGTGTTGGGAAGCCCCACTGTGAGTCGGAGCTGTGTCTCAAGACCTTATACCAAATAAACAAAAGATTAAATAAATAAATAAATAAATAGATAAATAATGGAGCAGTGGGGGAAAATGACCCAATTCTATACTGCCCATCCCTTGAAAACAAGGTGATCAAAGGTAGAATTGCAGATCTCTGCAGTCTCAAGGCTTCAACACATTAACTGAAGTCTCAGCAGAAGAAAGGAACCCCTCAGTAATGTAGCCCAGAAGAGAAGGGTTGCAGCTTCTGCTCTATAGGAAAGGCTGTTCTCACTCTCTGGATTTTTATCTGCTACCAGCAGTCACTCCAGAGTGGCTACACCAGTGTTGTTTAACTGTTCAAACAGGGCAGAGAAGTAAAAGTTGAACTAAAGAAAGAAGATCTCAGGGAAGGGGAACGATAACACTGAGAAGCTAAGAAAAACTCTCATGGTCATCCTTAAAGCAAAGGACTCTGGGTCCATTGGCAGTGTGGAAAATCTGAAGGACCACATAAAAGGCCCAGTGGAGAGATGGGGACACGGCCCCTGTAGTGGTCCCCTGCAGGCAGACCTGGCTGGCACACCTTTCTCTCCTGTGGAAACCGGTGTGTAAATCACCTTTGCATTGCTGGAATACAATACCTGACGTGAGCAATTTAAAGGAGGAGAGATTTCCTTGAGCTTGTAGCATCAGCCCATAGTTTCTTGGACTTATTACTGTAGACCTGCAGCAGGGTTGAATTTCATGGTCAGGAGCCGTGAAGCATCATGGCAGAAAGAGCTGCTGACCATGGCAAGGCCAAGAAGCAGACAGAAAAGAAGGGCTGGGGCCTGGCAGAGTCCACAGCTTTCTTGGGTCAGTGAAGCCCCACCACCAGGGCTCCATCAACTCCCATAATGCTCTCAGATATGCAGGAAGGGAGTCTAATACCCAGTTCCTCCCAGAAGACCATCAACAACTAAATTGTCAACACAATTGTTCGCAGGGATCCTGTAGATTCTGGATCCCGCCTACAGCCATCAAGGTGAAGATTGTGAGGCTGATGTTGTGCACGACCAAACAGGTGGGTGCGGACAGCTGGAGCAGGAAATTGTGTGTGTGTGTGTGTGCGTGTGTGTGTGTGTGTGTGTGTGTGGCATGATTAACACTATTCATGTGTGTATGGAGAAAAAGCAGTCATAGTACCTCTGATGTAGGTAATTCAAAGTAAAAATATGAAAAGAACTTAACATACTTATTTTCCCTAAAACAAAACAACTATGCGGTGTTTTAGTATATATCAGATATTTTTGAAACAATTCTTGGTATTTATGGTCTCATTGTTAATTCTTCTGTAGACTGAATAAGAATACCAAATTTATACCATTTCTACTTGGTCTGAAAATGAGTATGTTAAGGAATCTCCTGAGTGTTTGCTAGGAAATAGTTCGCCAAACGTTGAGCCATCTTTAGAATATATCTAAATGATATTCCTGGCAGGACGGGAGGAGCTGAGCTGTGTTATACAGTTTTGTAAAGGTAACAATGAAGAGTGGTGATTGTAAGTCCCAAGTCCAGAGGGAAAAAAATAGTACTGTAGCGGCACACTTGGTCACAGCTACACCTTGGAAATAACCTAAACGTCTGTCAGCGGAGGAGTAGATCAAAAACGTGTGGTATATTTGTACAGCAGACTACTATTCAGCTCTAAAGAAAGATAAACTTGAGGCTCTTTTCTAGGTAAGTGGGTTCAACCAGAGACTTAACATTCATAAGTGAAATAAATCAGAATCACATGTGTGAACGTGGCAGTGTCTCCCTAGTATGAGAAACTGAAAAAGTAAATAAGATCCAAAAGGTACATCTTTTTTTTTTTTTTTTTTTTTATGTATTCAGTACAGGGTTTACAGGGTCTCACTTTGAAGCTCTGGACTCATAGCGATCCTCCTGCTTTCAGCTCCAGAGTGTCGGGATTACAGGCACACAGTAGCAAAAGGGAAAGAAGCTGCTGAGAAGGAAGGAGCATCTGGGATGGTGGAAAAATGCAAAGAAGGAAGGGAAGATAGATAGATAGATAGATAGATAGATAGATAGATAGATAGATAGATAGATAGATAATTGTACTACTAATTGCTACTAGTTCATTGAAAGGAACAGTTAGGGCTTATGCTGTTTCATCAATTTTGTGTGCCTGTACCTGGTAGTTTGAGCAACTATTTAGAAGATAACAATATGCAATATAATAATCATTGTTGATTACCTATCTTTTTTTTTTTTTTTTTTTTGCTAGGGATCAAATTCAAGGCCTCACACTTGCCAGGCAGGTGCTTCTGTCACTGAGCTATCTCCCTGGCCTTTGTTTTGAGATTCTAGCTTTTTGTTGTTGTTGTTTTGGTAACTTGAAAGGAAAAAAGAAAAAGAAAACACTATGCCAGTCAGAAGTAAGTCCTCACCTTCTCAGGAACAGTATTTATCTCCAAAGCCACGGCCTCACTATTTCCTTACCTAGAGCCATAACCACTGGTCGCCTGTGCTAGTGATATGGCCTTTGATAATTCTTGCAATAAAAATCCAGTCATGTATGACATTTAGCAGGGAGCAAAGGGTTTAATTTGCCCCAGGCCCTGGAACCATTATAAAAATGCCTGTAAAAACAAAAAGAAAATGCGGGGTTCAGAACTGGAGCCAAATCAAAAAGGCTATCAGATCATCAGGCACCAGGTTACCTCTTTTTAATGATCGTAGACAAGGAGAAGTGCATGTAGTGATTTATTGTTCTCCAAGACTTCAACTTAACCTAGCAACTTACAGCAGGCAAGAGAAGCAACGAAGAAGACAGATGTGTTAACTTTAAGATCTCTTTAGCTACCACACAAGAAGCTTTAGGGGTCACTGGCACACAGGCTTTTAAAGACCAAAGCTGATGTCACCCAGTGTCACAAATGTACTTGCACTTTCAAGATAACCTTGTTCCGAAGTGGCCTACAAACAGACCACACCCTTCTTATAAAATCTATCCCAATGAAATAGAGCCTGCTGCTCATATTTCTCTTGAGCTCTTCCCCGCATCTCCTATATTACCTGGCTCCTGTTTCCTCTGCCTGGAGTGTTGCGCTACAAGACTCTCTGTGTCAGTTAGAAAGCAGTCACTCTTTTTTTCTCCAGGTCCCTTGCACTGAGTCTGAGCCAAAGGGCTGCCTCTCACCCTTTCTGGGTGTCGTCAGCTTTCAACTGAGGACATCTGAACAGAGAGATAGGGACCTTCTGTGTCCCTCCACATATCGCTAGCCAGTGAAGTTGGAGGATAAGTCTGGTAGAGAGTGGCTCCTAAGAACATCTAACTCAGCAGAGGAACCATCCCCAGCAAGGAAGTGTTCCCGCAAACGTTCAAGCCGACAAGAGGCAGCTTGGAGCTTCTTCGGCCAAGCTGAGGTCCACGACCACTGTACAGATGTGAAAGACCCCTGATGATTCAGGGAACATGAATGCCATCTGCAAACTTGCTAGAAATACAGGTCCCTGAACCATCAGGTCTACTGAATAAGAAACTGCACCTCCAGCTGACTCATACCCACCCTCTCATTGAAGGAGTACTGGCCTAGAACATAAATTCCCAACCTTCCTTGTACATGGACCAGAACACATTAAAAAAAAAATCAAATTACTTATGCATGAGTTTTAGTTCCAGAGACTCCAAGTTAATCAGCCTGGTGTGTGGCCTACCCACTGGTATTTTTAAAAGCTCCCCCAGGAGATCTGAGGCACAGCCACCGGCAAGGTGGCTGAGGAAGGCATCTTCTCTGTCTTCTCTCATTTTCTCCCTGTTGTCACAGAGTCACATTAGGATTTCTGGAGTCAGAATCTCTCACTTCGTAAGGGCTGACTGCCAGCGCAGCACTGTAAGTACCAGCAGAGACCTCCACTAAAAATCTTCAAGTCTGTCTTCTGCTTTGCTGTGTCCTCTGTTTACCATTGGCACATAGCGGCTCCTGACGCCCCGCATCCAGAGGTCAATATCAACTGGTGCTCAGAAAATAGAGGACCCCCTCCCCCCACCCCACTAGCTACCCTAACAGGACAGGCACCGAAGCCTACAGCTCAGGTCTGCGTTCGCAGGGGGAGGGGCCCGATGTGTGGCCAGGTTTGAGAGCCGTGAACTCCAAGTGGGTGCAGCCGTCATCCTGCCAACTCGTTAAGGATTTGTAAGAATGAATGAGCTGTGGAGAGCGCAGGGGCCTGCTGCAGTGCTCCTTTATTAATTATGGGGAAGTGATGCGTTGGCAGGGAAAAGGCTTCTCTTGGAAAGGGCAATGAATGGTTCGTCGATTGCTGCATTAGGTCTTCCCTGACTCGATCTCGGTGCTTAGCTTTTACTCCTCTCTGTAGTTTAAAAGAAGCGTGGTTTTCACGCTAAACGGCCTCTCGGTCTCGACTCCCAGGTGAGCTGCAGTGTTCGAAGGCAACTCGGACCAGACTCCTGGGTCATGGGAAGCTCCCTAGCTCCTCCTGGCCTTTGCTGCCGGCTTGCTGGGCATCTAGCAGCTAGCGTAGACGGCTGCACAACTGATATGTAGGAAAAACACAGAGTAAGGATTTTTTTTTTTTTAATCATTGATTCATCCCCAGATCGCTTTACACAGGGGTAGAATGTGGAGGAAGCAAGATATATCTGGAGTAACAAATTCAGAGGCGAGAAACGGGTAGGCGAGCAGGAGCTGGGGTTCTATCTGTAGATGAGAGAAGAAGGGTTCCAAAGAAAAGTTGCGGCGCCAGTCTGCGCGGGGAGCCGGTGGGCCGTGCGCCGGGAGGGCAGCGCCAGCGCGGCCACAGCGCACTGCGGGGACCCGAGCCACAGGGGAATCGGAAAATATTCTCGGCGTTAGAGACCCAAGGGCTGCAGGGGCTGCGTACCGGCCTGGGCTCTCTCGGGGTCGCGCCCCACGCCCATCCGCAGCCCAGGATCGCCCTGGACACCAGAGGGGCTCGCGGGGGGTCGCGGTGGCTGGGAGTCGGCGACAGTCAGCCCAGCCAGCGCGCGTGAAAGCGAAGGGTTCGCGGCTGCGGGCGGGGTGTGCGGGAGGGAGCGCGAGAGGGAGGAGGGGAAGGAGGAGGAGGAAGAGGCGGGAGGAGGGAGCAGGAGGAGGACGGAGCGCGCGCCCGCCCGGCCCTGGCCCTCCCCGCCGCCGGCCTGCGCCGCTCTCGCCCGCGCGCACCGCTGCCCCTGCCGCCGCTCCCGCTCCGCTCCGCTCCCGCTCTGGCTGCCGCTAGCGCCGGCGCTGCTCGGGAGTCCGCCAGCCGCCGCCGCCCGCTTTGTGCTTCCCGGGGAAGATGGGAGCAGCCTCTTCCTGCTCGGCAGCGATTTAAAAGGCGCGAGCGCGCCGCGTGCCCGGAGCGTGGAGGAGCTGGGGGGACAATCAGCCGCGCTCCCCGCGCAGGTAGGGGCTTAGCTCCGGCGGGCAGGCGGGTGCGACCTGGAGGAGACCGCGGACTCCACGCCGGCCGCGGTGCACACGGCGGACTTCGGCGGTCCGCCGGGCTTGCTACGCTGCGTGTGTGCGCGTGTGTGCGCGACTGTGTGCTGTGAGTGTGTCTGTGCTCGCGCGCGAGCCTGCCCAGTTCGCGGTGTCAGCGCGTCGCGGGCCGGGGCTCCGGGGCGTGAGCGTGTCCAACGGCCGGTGCATCCCGCAGGGGAGGACAGGGCGGCCACCGAGAGACGCTGCACGCAGCGCGGCGCCGGGCTCGCAGCAGGGAGGGCGTGGGGAGCTGAGTGCACCCGAAGGCAGCTCTGCTGGGGACCCCGGCGTCCCCACCCCGCGGGCTCCTCTCTGCGGTCCTCCTCCTGCTTCTGGTGATCCCCGGGACTGTCTGCACCGCCGCACTTTGCAGCCCTCTTTGCCGGAGGCGCCGGGTACTCCTGCACGGGGGATTGCGGAGAGGAGGGAGGTGTGGCCGGGCCGAGGGGCGGACGGGGAAGACGGTCGGTGGGGAGTGGGCCGGGGCCGCGTCCTCGGGCGCCGCCGTGCCTGTGCACCTTGGAGATTGGGCGCACACAAGCATCTGCCCCCCGAGGTCTCAAGGGAACTTTAAGGCAGCATTATCCGCCTCGGGGTTGTGCCGGCTCGGGGGAAGTGGTGTGTGTTCCGAGCTGCAGAGGCTCGCCTTCTCGGCTCCTCCTTCATGAAGAAGAGGGAGGTCTTATCAACGGACAGTGGGCTAAAAAGACCAAATCCTTCCAGGCAACGCGTTGAGAAAATACAGCCTAGGTGCGTTCTTGTTTCTTTATCTCGCCCTCCTCGGACGGATTCTGTTGCTGTTTGATGAATGGCTTGGGCTGGCAATTCGTATTTCCCTCTCCAGTCAAAGCAGCAGTGCCTGGGTTGGAAGCCGGGGTGATCAAATGCAGTGGATTATTTTTTTGAATAGAGCAGCGTGAAGGTCTTCCGTAGTCACTGGAAGGAAAGTCGTGTTTTGCACTCGATGCCCCCCCCCCAAGCCCTTTAAAGGCGCTCTCCACCTCCGTGCTAGTCAGCCACTAGTGGTTGTGAATATCATAACACAAACTTTGTCCTGCTGGAGGTGTAAAGACGAAAAAGAGGAAAAAGGGATATCAGTGGGAGGTGTAGTGAAAGAAGCTTTTTTAAAAATGACAGATGTGGTGAAGACGGTGCGGGCTTCCTGATCATGGAGGAGCGGGCTGAGTAGGTGGAGATTTCTGCTCGGAGCTGCTTCAAGGTGTTGCTTGTATGAGTGGCTTCAGATGATCCCGGACCCAGATGAAAGATTCGTAAGAGAAATTCTGAACGCCCCCCCCCCCCGCGCGCCGGGAACCGGCACACATGTACACACTCACGCGCTTCCGCTGTTCCATAGCTCTCCTGCAGCAAGCCAGGAAAGGAGGGAGGAGAATGAAGCTAGATGGTTCATTTATTTCACGGAAGAAAACAAAGCCCGAGAAGGAGGGATGATTCGGTTGAGGTCCCTCTTTCCAACCCTGCTTTACTCGGAACTGGCTCCCTGGGTTGGCCAAACTTGCTTCCCTGGGAGGTGAGCTGGGTGAGAAAGCGGAAGGAAGAAGAGCCAGGTTGCTCCATTTTGGGGGGGCTTTGTGAGTGAGGTGGGGGGGCGGACCCATCATTTCACTGGGAAGCGGGATGTATGTTCTTAGATGCTAACCCTTGAACCGTTTCTGCCCCTTGGAAGCACTTCGTTCGGGTCTCAGGGCTCTTTTAACTATCCTTTCTTCCATCTACTATAGAAAGAATCCTGCTTATTCACCCTTAAAATGACTGCTGTGCTTTATTAAAAATGGAATGGTTGATTCCTAGAACAACAGGGAAATTAAGGTGTGTGGTGGGGGTGCTGGGCAGAGGTAAACTGTTATTTGCTGTTGAGCTGTGCAGGGGCTTCAGAGGATGTAAGAGGACCTATGACAATCACAGTACATCTACTCTCTGCAGGAAGCTTAGCAAGAAGGGGAGGAACAATAAACTGAAAGAATACAAGGTGGTGCTTTGGATTTATCCATCTGCCTATCTCTACTTTCTCAAACTAGCTGGCATTTTGGATTTAAATTAAGGAAGGGCTAAATAACCCTTCACTGACTGAGAAAGGTAAAAAGAACGGCAGGGATGGTGGTGTCACCCCAAATAGATTTAGAAAATAAGATGAGGTACCTTTGGATTAGTACCTACAGCTCTAATCTGCAGGAAATACATTGATGCCTCTCTCAAGCCTGTAATGTTTTGGGAAAAAAAAAAAAAAAGATGTATTCCAAGAGAGCTTTAGCATTTCTTAACAAGCTATATTTAATGTGATTTTATCAGATAAAAATAAACTTTTATTTATCTTGCAAAATAGATACATGCTTTCTTCCCCTCTTAGTGCTTAATCTGTTTCTAGGCAAAATAAATGATGAGAAAGCTCTTCAGATCCAGCTATCTCATTTCTTTTTCTTTTTTTTTTTTTAAGCCAAGTTAATAGAAAACAGCAGAAGCAAAGCAAAGCATTCAATATAATCGTGGACACATTTGTCTAGAAATAAGGGCATCAGGGGATTTAATGTTTGATTTTCAGCTCACCCTGCAGTCTGAAGAGCCATGATTCCATGGTATCCTCGGGTGTAGGGAAATCGGTATGGAAGCAGGAAACAAGATGGAAATAACAAGTTCCATCCAAAGTGAAATAAAAGTTCAGTCTGAAAAAAGAAACGCACCGTGAAAAGGGGTTAGTAGAACACATAGCTTCCTTGCCTTATATTTTGCTGTGTGTACGTGTATTGTTTTTAAAGTAAAAGTACGTGTTGCCTGGCATGTGCTAAGAATTTAGGAATTAACACGATGCTAGCTCTGTCATCTTCCTCTTCCTTTCACCCTCTTCTTTCTTCTAGAAGATGAATGCCCTTTGCTACAGCATCCTTCAGGGTCATCCGTACCTCCTGACCACTCACCATAACCTCTCCTACGTCCTCGTTAAGACCCTTCGTCCTGTTGCAAATAGTCTCCCATCTGACCAAATTCTACTGCTCCCTCTTGTGGCAAATATTCTCTCAGACTCTTCCTTGACTCCAGGGTTATCTGGCATCCCTCACAGCTCCTTTGACTGTCTAGCACTTGAGCTCTAATTCTTAACCCTAAGGGTGGCTAACTGCGCCAGTGGCTTGCTGAACTAGCTGTTTCTGTTTTTGTCTGTGAACAAAGGAATCTATGGTCCCTGGAGATGTATCTGAGGTTTCATAGAAGTCAACGGTCAGGTGATTTCTGACCCACTGGGATGGGTTAGATGCTGCAAAGGTCAGCTTTTGCCATTATTTGCCTTTGAGATTTTGCTTTGGAGTCCTGAGAGAGTCCTGTGGGGTCTCATTAAGTGCAGAGGGGCTATTTTCCACTTCCTTTCTTTTCTAAAGAGAAATATATTGTCTCTGTCTCTGCTTCTGTGTCTGTTTTCCCAGTCTCTTGCAAGCACACACATGCGCGCACATACTACAGAATACATTGTTGTACGTAGTCCATGTTTTGAAGACTTAATCCATCATTAGGTTTTCAGTTGTATGTAGGAATCCCACAGCCCACCTTTACTGGTCTGTTTTCCTCAGAGGTCATTCAGGATACAAGCAGGGAGAGCTGTGGCCTTCATCTGGCATTCAGACTCAGTTTGGGGAGAGAGTTTCTCACAGTCGGTAATGCCTCATCGTATTGGTGAGTTCTTTTCCCTGGCTTTGTGTTAAACCTGAAGCATTTCAGGTCTACGTTTGCAGCTGTCCTTTCCATCTTCCTTCTTCAGAGTGTAAAAAAGAACCAGAGAGACAAACATTAAAGGGAACCGCATTTCACCTCTACCTGAAACTGTCCTAGCCAATTTCATAAATAAGGGAAAGTAGAATGCAAGTGAAGTAAAGGCCTGTTTTGTTGCCGGTGCAGCACCCCCAGGTTGGAGGCATGTGCCCACTGTTGGTACGGGGTGAAAAATTCCCACCAAATTCCTACTAAAGCCACTCACCTGAATGAAGGAATTAGAGCTAGTGGCTCACCAGCAAAATGCACCAGCATTATCTGACAAAGATCTCACCTCGGCATGTGTTTGTTTCTGAACTCAGGCTGGTTTATTCCATCCCCCGAAAGAGAGAAAGTCCTGGAACACAGGAAGCTGCAGAGGAAGTGAAAGAAGTTTAAAGCTAGGTTTCTGCCCAGCGAGGGTCTTCCCAGGACTGTTCTGGGGGTGAGTGTAGGTAGCAGGGGGCCTGAGAACTGGGCAGTCCTCAGAGGGCTCAGGAGTAACCACAAAGCGACTGAAGAGAAACTTCCACACCAATATTTTACTCTGAAGGAACAAGCCTAGCAAAAATTGGGTCCTTCCTTGAACATGTAGCCTCTTTAAGTCTTCTAGGAAATGGACTATCTATTTTCCTGAATGACTTAATATTCTTAATATTCTAATCTGGAGTGAGAGCTACAGGATCATTCTGCAGTATTCACACAGGTAGCCTAGAAAACAGCAGTTTCACAATAGCGAATTAGAGGGAGGCTTTCTTGCCCATATACTAGGTCTGGGAAAATATGGGTAGGTGGTATAGTCCATCTTAAATTTTTAAGTAAGCAGAGTAAATTGCTCTGCTGATGTCACTGCGTGTGAAGACAGAATATTTCCTTCAATGAATGTATTGTGAAATGAAGTTAGAGGAGGTGGTGATTCAGCAAGTTACATCAACCCAACTATGACATGCATTGAGTGTGCGGTGTACCCAAGGCCTTGTGCTAGGGCTTTCAGAGAATGCGGACAGTGAGAAGTCGTTCGACAGCTCCTGGCACGGGAAGGACACCTCTAGTTGTCTTGTACACACTTCCTCACTTAACGCTGGTTAGGGCCCTGCAAAGAAGCGTCATCACCTTACTTTAAAGACGCAGTCACGCCTCAGATAAATACCTTGTGCACAGGTTCATAAGTGGTGGTCAGCGCGTGGTGTCGTGTACGGGCCATGCTCTTGTCACACAAGTGTCCTCCGAGGTCGGAAATGCCACGCTGAGATTATTTACGTGTGAATTGACAGGGCAGAGTGACATACGAAAGTACAGTGCAGCCGAGACATGCACTAGAGGAGTTCGAGGCAGAAAGAGAACAGGGGCGAGTCTTCCTGTAGGCGGGGACAGTGGAATTTGTCCTCAGAGAGTGGTGAAAAGGATCTGAAAAGCAAAGCCTTGCCATTACTGAACTATGTAAACTATGCCCCAGGTAATTTATGGCTACAGGAGCAACCCAGGGGCCGTCTTAGGGCTATTTTCAGACTCCTGAGATCTGCTCTGTGTTCCAGTTAGTAAATGCACCACAAGGACAGTGGCCCTAAAACAAGCAGTAGAATAAATCAGGGCACAGGTGCATCTTACATCTGAAACCAACATGGAAGATGAACTCACTGTGTAACTTTGAAGGAAAGTCATTGTAACAGTCAGACTTGAAGCAAGGGGCAGAGCACCTGCTAGTCTGTTTCTCTCCAGCTTAGGGGACTGTGTCTCCCATACCATAATTCTAGGTGCTTTTCATCTCCACTTGGTACTGAGGGCTCTGAGACTTTCTCACTTGAGACAGCCCAGCTTCTCACCCCTTCTGCTTCTCCTTAAAGCAGCTCGGGGCCACTCTAGGGTTCTCTCTTTGCTTCTTGTAAAGCACTGGGTCCTGACCACAGGCTCTGGGACTTGGACTGCTTACTCGGCACCCAAACCCACACTTCCTCCTGCCTGCTAGACCACCAACTGTGAGGAGCCATTTTTGGAGAAGTTGCATCTCTCAAAAGTTTTGTGTCATTCTTCCTGAATCATCTGTCAGACACTGGAGCATGCAGGCCCGCCGGAGCTGAAATGTAGGAGTGGTGTGAGCTGCAGTCAAGGGTGGTTTTACTACGACTTCTCACTATTTGCTCTTCTCCTGGACGTGCAGCTCTTTTTATGAACTTGTTTGCATCAGTGCTCTTGTATAATACCATGGCAAGGACTGGAAAGGGCAGGAAGCATCTCCTAATTTTGTTTTGCTTTTGCTTTTCACCACTCAGCGAAGGGTACCACATGAAGTTACGTGACTGTATAAGAAAGAAACAGGAAACAGAATCAGATCTGTGACTCTGAAGTCATTTCTCCCAAGTCACATATACCCCCCTTTTTTTTCTGAGAATCTACAGAGTGAAGCTTAGCTATCAAATGTATAATAATAATAATAATAATAATAATAATAATAATAATAATAATAAAATAGCGAGAAATCTTATGGTTTTTATGAGCAGAACATAATTATTGAGGGAAGGAAAGTTCCCGTCTGAGAGAGGGACAGGAGGGGTCTCCCGAGTGTGTGGTCCCCCTTGTGGCTTTTTGTGAGAAATAATAAATGAATTGTGAATTGTGATGTGAGCTCACAGAAGGAACAAGAGAGAGAAAGAGAGAGAGAGAGAGAGACAGAGACAGAGGGAGACAGAGAGAGAGACCCTGCTTCTGCTTCTACAGGACTATGCTAATTGCTGGGGCAGTGTCACGCAAAGGGAAAGGAATAAAGATACACAGAAAGGAGGCTGGGGAGATAGCTCAGTAGAATAAGCGCTTGCCCGCCTAGCGCAAGGGCCTGAGTTCTAATCCCCAGTTCTGGAAAACATACAAACCAAAAAAGATACACAGAATGACACATACCAAAGATCACTATGTGTGTGCGTAGCTGTTTTTAAAATGACCATAAAGCAAATGACATTTTTGGATTTGTGAACTATAGCTTGTGGCACAAGGACTACTCTTGAAAAAAAACAAACAAAAAAAAAAGAATGAAACCACCATAATATTTCAATAAGTGAACCCATAACTACACGGGCAGCTCTGCCTACCAGACAGCATCTATAGATGCTGAAATCGGGACATCACTCAGTTTTTGCATGATGAACTTTATTTTTTTAATCCTTTAAAAATGCAAAACATTTTAATTTTCTAAGCTTTCACGGATTATGAAAGGCCAGTTTGGTTTATTGGCTGTGATTTGCTCCTTCCTGAAACACTTCGTGCTTCAGGAGACACAGACATGCCACAAGAGTAGGTCTGGAATACAGAACAACCATGTAGTGTGATGTGTGAAAAAGAGCTGGCCTAGAAACTCAGAGACCTTGTTTTAGAACCTGGTTTTGTCAACTCCGTGATGTACGGCTTTGCAAACTCTTCAGTTAGCAGGCCTGAGTTTCCTTATTAGGAAGTGAGGGGGCACAGCTGGTTGATTTTTAAGGGTCTCTTTAGCACTGAAAAGAAATTTAAAAGGGACAATGTGATATTTTATTTGAGACGGGTCATGGAGACCTAAAAGCACCAAAGGGACAATGTGAGAGGTGTTTGGGCGTTTTCCATTTGTTAGCTCGGCAGGCTCCCGGGAAGGTTGGCAGGTATTGTGTTGCGGAAGAGCTGGAATCCCAAGAGCGAAGGATTAGGGTGCCATTGCCGTGTGCGGCCAGCAGAATCCTCCAATTCTGCAGATGAATCCGAGAGAATGGAAGTGACTGGTCTGCGGACATGGAACTGACCAGGTGGTCTGAGCACAGTGTGCGCTTCTTGGGCCTGCTAGACCAGTGGCCATTCCTGTCCACCATGATGCCCCCAGCAGTGTAACAGAAAGCGACAAACTGGCTGGATGGCTCTGACTTCCAGAAAGGAAAGCCTCCTAGAAACTGCAGAGGCTCCGGGCCATATTTTCCAAGTACATTCTCATAACCCACATATCAAAAAAGGGGATTTGTGCCTAACCCCATGACAGACGAGGGTAACGTGAAAGGTGTCAGTCTCAGGCCTCGCTCTACAGCAGCAGCCTTTAGCCTGATTTCTCCCTGAGTGTTTTCTTAAATTTAGCTTGGGGTATGCTTCTTTAGCAGACCCTGCCCTAATGGGCTTCTAGTTCATGTTCTCCATTGTTTACTGTTAAAAGAGTGTGTTTTTCCTAGACAGCATTTTAACAGTTAGTAATTATCCTTTTTAAAATACTGATGGACTGGAACACCTGTCAACTGTCTTTTGACGAGATCATAAGTGTCATGAAGACAGCGATTGTTTGCTTCTTGTTTCTAGCCCCGGTGGCTTGCACATTGCCAGGCACATACAAGACATTAGGTATTGCTTTATTGTCATTCTTTTTTGTTGTTGGTTTTTGTCTTTTTTGAGACACGGTCTTGCTATGCAGTTCAGGCTGGCCTTGAGCTTGCTTTTGTAGCCCAGGCCGGTCTCAAACTCACAGCGATCCTCCTGCCTCAGCTTCTCAAGTGTAGGGATTACAGTTGTGTGCCAACACACCCAGCTATAATTTATAATTCATTTTTAACTGATACATAGAAGCATAATCTTACATAGTAATGAATTGACATGCAATTTTCCATTATATATATATATATATATATATATATATATATATATAATGTTTAAATCAGCTTCAATATATCAGCCATTAATTTCCAAATCTCTATCATTTCTTTATGATGGCAACTTTTTATTGGTGAAGAAATAAAATTGGATAACAAAATAATATTAATGTACTATGTATCATTATCCTTAAAGTCTTAATTCAGTGTACGGGGCATAGATTTGTTGGGTGAATGAATAAATGCTCTTGTATTAGTCATTAATACTGTTGAACATCTTTGTTTCAGCAAAGGCTGAACAGGTAGAAATTATCTTTCCTTACTAATGAAATGATTACTTCATTAGGATTTATTTCTTCACTGAATTTTTGTAACTTTTTCAATGGCCTAGCCCAGGGGTTATCTTTGTGACAGATAAAGGCATGTCTATCACAATCTTCATTTGCCACAAAAAGACAGTGATGTAGTAATTTTACCATAGGTGCACAGAGTAAAGCCATAACCCTTAAGCCAATGTTTAAACAAGTCTCTAAACACAGGTGTGTAGGACTGACTTGAAGATTTCATTTACTAGTGGCCCTATGGAGAGAGACACTGTATGTTTCAAAGCATAGGGGGGGGGGATTTTTATGGTGATTCTACATTTTTCATAGGTTAGCATTACTGCACTTATTTCCCTAAATAATAGGACTTGATAGGTTTCTGTGGTACTTCCCCCTTTTAAAATTTACTAGTTCTGTGTGAATTTACACTTTGTTTCAGAAACAAGATGCTTAGGATTTTGTTGACAGCTTTAAAAAATTGCAGCCCAAAATATTTATGAAGGGTGACCATTAAGCAAGCATCTAGGCTCTTGACTCTGTTTCCTGGATCTTTTTATTTCTTACATCCACTCTTCTCAAGAGCACCTTATTCTTTCGAGGACTGCGATTTGAAACTCTGCAGGAAAACTTGAAAGACTTGCAAGCCTCAAGTTAATAGGGTTCCAGCTCCTGAAAAGCTTTCTACTTCAAGATGAAGCTTCATGACTCATGGAAAAAAAAAAAAAAAAAACCTCATGAAAATCACCAGCCTTTCCTGACATAACCAGCATTTCCCTTGTGAAGAATGATTTTAAAACTTGAAGTTGAACGCTATGTTCAACACTCCTAGGACCAAGAAGCCCACAGAGAAGGAAAAGCCCCAAATCAGACTCACTCTTGAGTTAAAGTAGACAGGAATTATCAGTTAGGGAACTGAGTTTTCCTCACCACCCAAGCGTTCCTGTCTGGGGATCAAGTTTCTGCATGGCTTTTCCTCCTACAAAGGGTGTGCACATGGATTCTACTCAGGTTTGTCAAGACTTGGGTTCCTCTTGAGACTTAGGGGCTTGACTATGGAGTATCCTCACAGCCTTTACCTCTTTCATCTAAGAGAAAGTAGAACTCAGCCACTGTGAAAATGTGACCTAGGTGGCCCTTGAGCTACTTGAGTGCTTCAGTGTCCTCTCTGGTATCCCCATGACCTCTCCTGGAGGTCTTTCCTCACTATGTTCCAGGACTCTAAGTTCTAAACACCCTTACTAAGGAGGTCCAAGTTCCATTCTTAGAGTCTCCATCTGTTAGATGCAAAGCCCAGTCTGCCATATTATTTGAGACCATTGTCTTATTGGTATTAGGAAAACCACAGTCTTCTTATAGTCAGGCGCTGGCTTTGTCCTAGTACGTACTTATTTTGCTCTCTGGAGTGGTTTCTTGTGAAGTTTGCACCTGCTCTTGAGCCAGTTTCCCTCTTTATTTATTTCTTTTTCTTTCTCCCCTTCTCCCCTTTACTCTCCCCTTGCTGAGTGTTTCTCAACAAGGGATATCAGCTCCACTACTCAATTTGGGGCTTAGAACACAAAATTTGCAGGTTTTCTCCAGTCCTGTTGTACATCTGATCACAAGGCCCAGCTATCTACCTTGAATGAGTTTCCCAGGTGGTGCTGGTGACACTTGCAGAAGGAGAAGATTTGCTTTCTGCCTCTGTTTCCATCATTTCTTACTTCTTGTGCTTTCCAGCTCTTGTCACTCTTCTGCCCCTCTGCTGTGTGAAGTTTTCCTTAATCTTCCTAATGCTGAGGCACTAACATTGAATCATTAAGTGCCAGAATTGTGTGCCAGTTGTCTTTATCATAATCACAGAGTCAGTTATGGCACTTGGTACATGGAGGCCACTCAGTTGATCCTCAAATTCAAGAAGAATCTGTTCCCTTGAGAACTAGAAACACACATGCACATGCACACACACATACCTGTACACATACACACATGCATACACACACACACACACACACACCATGCAGAACATACTGCATATAAAATTTTCTTAACATTAAAGATCAAAATGCTGGTGTGAAAACATTATCAAATAAGTGCTTTTTGGGGTCACCTAGATATAAAAGTACACACATGACCTCATTCTTTTTAATTGTGTACAGTCAAACATAAAGAAAGGCTTCTTTTTCTCTTCAGGATTGATGGTGAATTAATTATTATCCTGAAACACTTATCAGTGCCCATCAGGAATCTCCTGGAAGGGACACAAAGTATGCAAGCTGTTCCTCGTCACTAGAAGCGAATTGCATGCGAAATGTCTTGACTGCAGCACCATACACTGGATGAGCCAAAGTCTTTCAAACCCTGGCTGTAGTAAAGGGAGGCCCCAGCTATAGGAACATTCACCAGGGAGGTGGGTTGTTTATTCCAATGTTCAGGGTACTTAAGATGCTGGGAAAATCTCTCCTCTCCCCTAGCAAAGGAAGTGATCTCTCTCCCAGGTAGGAGGGAGAAAAAGCTGGGTCCGTTCCATGACTTGGGAATAGTTCCAGACCTCAGACCTCGGGCGAAGATCCCGCCATGGTTCATCCCTCAGGCTGCACGAGGAACGGGAGCACCCACGAAGTGTGAGCCTAGGGAGTGGAGGAGGGTGAGCCGTGCGCACCGCCCTCGAAGTGGCCGTGTGACCTGTGCATATTTATGTAGAGGTTCTTCTGTGCTAAGTACGTAAATACAAAGCTCTCTGCCCCCAACCATAGCGTTTGTTGACCTGGCAAGTGGAAATAAACTGGCCAAGATCGTGATGGTGTAATGAGAAATACCTGGGTTAAGATCCTGGCTCTGTTGTGTGTCTGGATGATTTTTGTCAACTTGTTTTTATGAAATATTTATTCACCTAGCTTATGAAATGAGAATGATAACACACACCTCCTTGAAGTATTGTCAACAAAGCCAAGGGTAGTGAATACAAAGCTGCTAATATAGCGCCTGGAACAAAGGATCCCAGTCCTTGACTTTAGTCATTATGGTCATCAGGGACATTGTCACGGAGTAGAGCCCTGAAACCCCTGCTTTAGGGTGAGCCAAATAGCTCAGTGGCTAAAGCATCTGCAAGCAGGCACAGGGGCCAGAGTTTCCATTTCCCTGGCCTGCCAAGCTGGCCCTGCCCCAGGGCATTCTGAGACAGCAGTTGAGTCTGGGCATGGTGACGCACTCTTGTAACCCCATCTCATGAGAGGCTGTGAGCAGGCAGATGTGAGTCCCATCTACTAATGAGATCCTGACCACCCTGTAGACCATTCCCCACCACCATCCTCCCCCCAAAAACCCTGCTTTGTGTCCCTGGTGGCATGAGAATTCTGAGGACTATCCTGTCTAGTTTCATGCAAAGACCAAGGTTATCAAAACACTTTCTCTCTGAGTTATTTTTCTTTTACTTTGTACTGGAATAGTTTCCTTTACCAGTTTTCTTTCTATCTATATTTTCTTCTTAGAATGCAGAGGTATTAAAATTAAGTTCTTGGTGTTTTATTCCTTTTTATAGGGCATTATTCTGAAGATGTTGTTTGATGTTTCACAAGGTATCTTCTGATTATCCAGGAAAACATAGTAGGTATGCATCATGGAGGAGGTCCACAGTTCTGACACCTTCTCAGCAGAGCAGAAACAAGTCACAAGTCAAGGCTTGTGGAAGGAGACCCAAGCCTGTAGCTGGGAAGACATCTGGGCTCCAGGTTCACCTTTGTGCTATGTATGGATCAGTTTTTACAACCTGAAATGCTTTGTATGAGCCTGAATGACACGTTTCTCCTCCTTCACCTAACAATGATAGGATTGGTGTTCCAACAGGACACTGACCCTGCTCATTTGAGAGCAAACCCATGTCACAATATTGCACTTTCAAGTGCAGTTGCCTAGATCCAACTCAAACACTGACTCAGCATCAGAGATTGGGTGAGCCAGCCCATGATCCTCATGTATTTATTTTATGTATTCAAAAGCATACTTTCACTTGGGAGGCTGAGACAGGAAGAGCAGTGCAAGTTTGAGACCAGCCTGGGCTACAAAAGTGAGCTCAAGGGCAGCCTGAACTGCATAGTGAGACCCTGTCTCCCAAAGACAAACAAACAAATAAATAAATAAATAAATAAATAAATAAATGCATACTTTAACACAGCATCTCTCTGTGAATCTTTTATGTGCTACGATGTCTAAGAATTGAAAATATTATCAATGAAAAAAAAAGAAAAAGAAAATAAGCTCCTCCTTACAGAGCCTGTCTCTCCTGGAGAAAGAAAGATAATGCAGCCATTGAACACACAGAGAGCACATAGAAGTAGAAAATACTGAGCAGAAAGTTAAAGTATGGCAAAGGACTAGCAGGATGTCAGGCGACTTTCCAGCACCTTCTCGATTCTCCCAAATCCAAACTCTACCTTTCTTTTGTTGACTGACTCTTACTAGTTGTTTCTTTTCCTGAAACAAATGAAAATTGTTATATTCTGACGTGGGATGGAGCCCTGACTGTATTTTTTAAATTTAGGCAGAAGGCCTTGCAGACCTCCCGTGACTTCTTAAAAGTTATCCCCTTTAGATCTGTCCCAGTGTATCATTCAGGAGAAAGGACACTGTTTCTTTGGGGGAAAAAAAAAATTAAGAAGTTCTAAGAAGCATTTGTACAAGGTCATCATGACAATTGAGTTCTTCCTAAAATCTGACCTTGGTCTGGTAGTGTAAGGCTGGGCTGCAGGGCAGTACTTTGCTCATTAGATGGGGTGGCATCTGATGCTCCCTCTATCTAGCAGCGTTTGGAAGTGCTTGCCTGCGTCGTAGATAAGATTCATCCTTGCTACAGTATTGCCTTAGAAAGGGATGAACTGTTTAACTTGGAGGCTTAAAATCAGCAAGAATTAGTTGGAAGGGAATCCCACATCCTCAGGAAGATGCGTCAAGGTTTGTGCTGGGCAGGTGGGGGCCAGTGCGCTCCTTCTCTGAGCCAGGCACTCCCAGAGAGTGGCAACAGGCTGCGGCGTGCAGCAGGGGCTGGATGTCAGCTGCCTCTCTCCTCCCTAGGCCTCCTTGCTGAGCAGGCCCCTTCTCGTCCTTCACGAAGGCAGTCCCTTCCAACCGTCTGTCTTGTAGGTCCGAGTTTCTTCTCTTTTTAAAATTTTCATTAGTGGGGCTGGGGAGATAGCTCCAAGGCACAAGTGCCTGCTGGGCAAGTGCAAGGTCATGAGTTCAAACCCTGGTCCCACAAAAAAATAAATAAATAAATAAATAAATAAATAAAATAAAATAAAATTTTCATTAGTGCATTGTTGCACCGGATGATGATTACATTCCCAGGAGCAGCTGGCACATGTGCATGACATTTCTTAGGTCTTTGACTTTCCTCCACCTCGGGGATCTTTTCCCAATTAGAAAAAACTCATCTCTCTATTTCCTATTATTGATCTTTTGTTTTGCTCTTACTTGATTTATACGTTGGATTTCTCACATAAGAGAAACCACACAATGTTTAAATTGGGTGTCTGATTTATTTCACTTAGCATTATGGTCTCAGTAGAAATCCATTTTCTATAAGTAACTCAAACTTATCCTTCTTTATGTCAGGGTTGTAGTCCTGGCCCCCTCATACTCATCCTGACCCCTCAGTGGGTTGTAGCAGCTGGATTACTGGCAGCTGGATATCTTTCTATCATTTTTTGTCAGTGCTTCTCAGGTTTTTAATCTGTGGCTGGTGACTTTTTTTTTTTAACTAAATAATGCACAGAAGACAATTCAGGTGTCCTTCGCATTTACCGTGTTGGAGATTCATTTAGACATCATGCATATTCCCACGGTGATCTTTCTTGGAGATCACTGGACATAGATATGAGTTGATCTGAAGCTTCCATAACAATCATCCTGCTTCTTGGTCCAGCATTTAGGAAATCAAGTGGGAACATACGGCCAGACTGTAAAGTAAAATCCCTGTGTCCTCTCTCCTTATTGTTCTGTTTAATTTTTACATAAATATATATCTGAAGGGCTTTGGGGAAGAGTAAGTAGAACTTCTTGAATTTGATGATGCAAGAAAGACCCTGAAAGAAAGGAGACAAAATGAGAAAATTTGAATTTGCATTAGATAACACATGTCCCACAGTGTCACAAGTCTTCAGACTGGGTATTAATTTTAACAAAAGAAGAGGAAATGAGTTCTGGAGAGTTCTTTCCAGTTGGGTCGCTGCCAATAAATTACATCAGTGTTCGTGCCCACTGATTTCACAAATTATAATGCTGTTGCTTTTTGAATATCATTATGATTATTTTTAGGTAAACTTAGTAGCTCCCCTCTCTCTTTTTTCTATGAGAATGCTTTTAGAGTTTGACTGATCAATTCAGTCAAGATGTTGCCTAAAAACATACTGTGACTTGTGGGGTAGAAGGCAAGACATTTTCTTGGCTGACCTAAGAGATCCCTGGGACAGTACACACAGGAAGAGGTTGCCAGGCAATTGCTAAAGAAGCATAAGGGTCCTTTATGGCCACGGATCATAGGGCAGCTGTCTCCAGGCACAGCATAGCCCTCACACTGCCCCAGTCATTGATACTTAAGTCTCTAATCCATACAATAAAAGCCAGGCTGTTGGAAACCTTCCAAGAGACCATTGCTAAGGAGGCTCTCCTGACCCGGCATTTAAGGGCTAATTCAAGTCAAAGTCCAATAGTTGTCAAAGGTTATTCTGTCTACTAATCAGGGGCAGCATGATGGACCAGTTAATTACATCAGTCTTGGAAACAGACCTGAATTTTGAATCTCAATTCAGGAATCTATTTGGTATGTCTTTCAATAAATCTTTAACCTATCTAAGCCTCAGTTAATAACACCTTAGGAATGGGCTAAGAGTGCCTACAATATGATTTTACTGTTGCATGCTGTGTACTGCACAACTCCAGGGGGCGCTGTTTATGAAGACTATAATGACAATGATGATGCTAGGAAATCTTTAGCACAGACATTCTGGTCATTGTAAGCATTAGATATAGCTGGTACATTCAGTGGATTCATCATGAAACAAGGAGCACTCTTACGGAATAAAATGTAATATTAGTTTCTTGGGAAATTGACTGTGATTGGCTGTTTGGCTCTTCTCAGAAACCTGATTTTAGGAGTGAAGGAGAAAAATAGTTTTTGAGCACAGGCAACATTGCCTGCAAAATCTAGACATGAGAAAGTGTTGGCTTATTAAGCAAGTGGAAGGAATGTCTACATACTGTATGTAGTTCACAGGTCAGATCATAAAAGATTTTGAACAAAGTATTGAGGAGTTTGAACTTTGACCACAGGGAAATGTGTAGTAGGCAAGCATGGATGAGTTATAAGAGATATAGGTGTATCAGATATGCTGTAGCACTTCTGAAATTCATTTTGTCTGAAATGTGAAAAGTGGAATGATAAGTTTGGTAGTAATTTCGAAGGAGTGGTTGATTTTTTCAGTCTTGGAGACAGACATGGGTTTGAATCTTTCTTTAGTATTTAGTATCTCTGTTCAGTGGCATTATTCATTAAGTATATTTAACCTTCCTAATGCGTGTAGATACCCACGACATTTTAAATTGCACGTCTTCCAAAAGAATCACTGGAAATATATTTTGAAAAAATATTATCTGTCTACCTTATAATTTTGTATGCCTGTCAGGTATCAGGATCACTTTTAAATAATCTTTTATCATGGCAGGCAAGAGCTGCTTCCCGTTTCTACCCTTGAAGTGCACTCTTTGTCGGATCCTTAGTGTCCCTTCTAAAAGGAAACTATCACCCTCAGAGCAGAACTTCTCATAGCCTGCTCTCTCCTTCTCCGTGAAAGCCAATACCTCGCCCACAGAAGGTGGGGATGTTGGGTCTGTAGCTCCGTGGCACAGTGCCTGCTTGGCACATGCAAGTGCCTGAGTTTGAGTCCCAGTGCCAAAAGAAGGTCAATACTTGGCTGTGATTGTCCCACTCTTATGACCAATTCCCACTGTACCCCATCTCTGGCTCTGTCCTCCTCCTGAATTTCCTTCTTGTCCCTTTGATTTCTCTGTGGTTCTGGTCTAGGCAGGCATGTTGTCACTGGGACCTTTGCACTAGCTTGAAATTCTTTTTCTTAAAGATATCCACAAGGCTTGATTTTTTTTTTCTTTCCTTAGGACTCTGCTCAAATATTACCTTATCAGAGAGGGTTTCTTTAACAATCTAATATAAAATCATGCATGTAATGTATGCAACACACACACACATACACACACACACACACACACACACACACACACACAGCCCCTGTCCTTGTTATATTGAGTCTGCCTGCTACTAAACACTGTTTAGTAGCTGACATTTATATGTAAGTATTTTGTTTGCTTTAAATTGCTAGGCTATACACCCAATAAGAACAGAGACTTTCTTCTATCCACCAGTGAATTCTCAGGACAACAAGAGAGCCTGGCAAGTCACTCTGAAATTCATATTAAGCCCACATAAATTTTTGCGACATAAATAGATATATAAGGGAGCTACAACTAGACCTTCCACTCTTCCTGCAGGCTTGCTTGATGTTGCCTGATTTTAAGCTGAGATTCCCCAAAGTCAAGCAAGCTCTGCGGTGACCATAAGAAACAAGCAATTTGAGCCTGAACTTCTACATGCGTAGGAAGTATGTTTCTTCTGTTTGTCAGTCTTTTACTTAGCTTGGATACCTACTAGTGCAACCCTCTTAAGGTCTGCTTTATTATTGGCAGTGGGTCTTATCTCTGATTAGTGAGATCCTACAAGGCTGGTGGCTGTGGGAGGAGTTCTGAGGGTCCACTAGAATATACCTGGTAAGCGGAGCCTCCTGGACTGCAATTATCTGAACCCAAGTGCAAATGAGTGGCCTTCAGCCAGCCTGGAGCTATGACAATCTCTAACCTAGCTTTTCTGTTCACATATTTTTTTTTTTTTTTTTTCAGGGCCTGAGGCTTTGTTCTAACTCAGAACAGCTTTCCACCCATTGCAGATAGAAGTGACAGTGGGTCCCTCCTTGCAGTCTTTCAGATGAAAGTGACAGACCTTCCCCTCCTTCTCTGGCCATGTCCGGGCCTTCATACCACACATGTCCCAGCTCAAGAGGCAGAGCTGCTGTGAGGTCTGAGCTGCGTTTTGCCTGAGGAGGCCATGAATTTGGAGTTTCACTGTCTGTTTCCTGCTCGGCTCACCATTCTTTGGCTCTGTGACCCTGTGACTGTATCCTTAATTACTTACAGCCTTTCTACCAGTATATTCTTCTTCGAGGTCATTGTTGTCCTGTCAGAGGAGCTCATTTACATGCAACTATTTCTATAGAACCTTTAGGTCCCACTACAGAAGTACTATGTCTTTAGGACTGACCATGGAAAGTATGACATTCACAGCAAGAAGGAACATTTTCTAGCTGGTAATGATGATCACACATAACGCAGCTGAGGCCTGCTTAGCTGTTATTTCTGACACAGGCAGCCGGCAGATTCTAAAGCGGGCTACATGCGCAGATATGAAAAGTGACGCTTGAAGAGGCAGGTGACCCACTGTGATGCATCAGGAAACCTGGGCCTGGCTACAAGTTAGGCAGAAATGTGTTCTCATCAAACTATGCTTCTAAACCTGCCTTTATGTGTGGAAATTTGACATTATAGCAGAACACTTTTCCTCTCAGAAACTGGTCCTATTGCATTTGATTGCAGACCAGCTTGAGGCTTTCCCTGTTTTCAAGTACATTAAGGTCATCAGGATGGATGGGGTTGCATGAAACGCAGTGCACTGTGTACGCCATCACAGTGTGTTGGTGAGGCTTTCTTTCAGAGTCTGAATTTTAAAGATTAAATCTTACCAAGTAAAACTCATTTTGTCAGTGAAACAGTTTCCTAAAGATAATGCAGTTACCCAAATATAAAAGAAAACCTGCTTTAGCAATAAGGAAAAAATTATTTAATGCTTCCAAAGTTTTTTTTGTTTCTTCTTGCTGCCTCCCAGCATGCATCAGGGTATCCGCTGTAAGGCCCGGTTATACAGGGAGTTTTCATTTCCTGGGATAAAAGTGTAGATTTGCTCAGCGAATGACACTCCATGTAGAAAATCCATAGAGACACTGAACTATAAATTTTGCAAAGTATTGCATAATCATTGATTATTTCTTAGAAATCGATTTGCCCGAGGGGTTTGTGATGGTTGAACACGCACAGAGTTTGGATATTAGCGATAAAAAGTCTCCGTTATTCATGCTTCCGATTTGGCTCTAACGATGCGGTTCTTTCTGTCCCTTCCCCCACCCTGTATGTCCCAGTAGGTTGGGCCCTTTGGAGGTCTCGTTCTGCAAAATGCTGCGACTCCATCTCTCACCGCCGTTCTCGTTGGGATTTCATCTGTTAGCTACGATGGCGCTCCTGCTTTCCCGCGCGGACCGTGTAACTGCAGAGACAGAAATGGGGGAGGAAGGAAACGAAACCGGTGAATGCACAGGCTCCTATTACTGCAAGAAAGGAGTAATTTTGCCCATCTGGGAGCCTCAAGACCCTTCTTTTGGGGACAAAATTGCCAGAGCAACTGTATACTTCGTGGCCATGGTGTACATGTTTCTTGGCGTCTCTATCATCGCCGACAGGTTCATGTCCTCCATAGAAGTCATCACATCGCAAGAAAAAGAAATCACTATAAAGAAACCCAATGGAGAAACCACCAAGACGACGGTGAGGATCTGGAATGAGACTGTGTCTAACCTGACTCTGATGGCGCTGGGATCCTCTGCCCCCGAGATCCTCCTCTCTGTCATCGAAGTGTGTGGCCATAACTTCACCGCAGGCGACCTTGGCCCGAGCACCATTGTGGGAAGCGCCGCCTTCAACATGTTCATTATCATCGCGCTGTGTGTGTACGTGGTCCCCGACGGCGAGACCCGGAAGATCAAGCACCTGCGTGTGTTCTTCGTGACGGCCGCCTGGAGTATCTTTGCCTACACCTGGCTTTACATTATCTTGTCCGTCATTTCTCCTGGTGTGGTGGAGGTCTGGGAAGGCCTGCTTACTTTCTTTTTCTTTCCCATCTGTGTCGTGTTCGCATGGGTAGCAGACAGGAGGCTTCTGTTTTACAAGTACGTCTACAAGCGGTACCGGGCTGGCAAGCAGAGGGGCATGATTATAGAACATGAAGGGGACAGGCCGTCTTCCAAAACGGAAATCGAAATGGATGGGAAAGTAGTCAACTCGCACGTTGAGAATTTCCTAGATGGCGCTCTGGTTCTGGAGGTCGACGAGAGGGACCAAGATGACGAAGAAGCTAGGCGGGAGATGGCCAGGATTCTGAAGGAGCTGAAGCAGAAGCACCCAGAGAAGGAAATAGAGCAACTGATCGAATTGGCTAACTACCAAGTCCTGAGTCAGCAGCAAAAGAGCCGCGCGTTTTACCGGATTCAAGCTACGCGCCTGATGACAGGCGCCGGCAACATCTTGAAGAGGCATGCGGCTGACCAAGCAAGAAAGGCGGTCAGTATGCATGAGGTCAACACCGACGGGACCGAAAACGATCCCGTGAGCAAGATCTTCTTTGAACAAGGCACATATCAGTGCCTGGAGAACTGTGGGACAGTGGCCCTGACCATTATCCGGAGAGGTGGCGATTTGACCAACACTGTGTTTGTTGACTTCAGGACCGAGGATGGCACAGCCAATGCTGGATCGGACTACGAGTTCACCGAAGGGACCGTGGTCTTCAAGCCCGGGGAGACTCAGAAGGAGATCAGAGTCGGCATCATTGATGATGACATCTTCGAGGAGGATGAAAACTTTCTGGTACATCTGAGCAACGTCAAAGTATCCTTGGAGGCCTCAGAAGATGGCATCCTGGAAGCCAACCACGTCTCTACCCTGGCTTGCCTCGGGTCCCCCTCCACCGCCACGGTTACTATATTTGATGATGACCATGCGGGAATCTTTACTTTTGAGGAACCCGTGACCCATGTGAGCGAGAGCATCGGCATCATGGAGGTGAAAGTATTGCGAACCTCGGGAGCACGAGGAAATGTTATCGTTCCCTACAAAACCATCGAAGGGACGGCCAGAGGTGGTGGGGAGGACTTCGAGGACACTTGTGGAGAGCTCGAGTTCCAGAACGATGAGATTGTGTAAGTTTTTAAGATGTGTGTGTGTGTATGTGTGTGTGTGTGTGTGTGTGTGTGGCCGAGTGCATGTATGAATGTAAGATTCTGTGCATTGTTCTTTTAAGCCAAGCAGAATGCATAGTATTGACTAATTACTCTTGAAGGCCATTTTCCAAATACAGTTCTTGCCTGGGTGCCACTTATCAATCTGGACTACAAAGAGGGATCTTATTTGATCCTGAAATTCTACTTGTTCTTTTTGTGTCCTTTACACATTTTATGCATGTTGCAGACCGCAGGAGAATGCAGCAGTTTAACAGATCATCTAAGATGGGCTGAAAATGTTATATTCCATTTTGAATAGCGCAGTGTACCTATGAGCAGAATAGCGTTGTTTAACATGCAACGGTTCATCTCTGACTTTATTTCTGAGTACCGATCAAGAAAGTCCCACATGAATTGCTGTGGAAAACAAGGCTGGAAATACTTCTGTGACTTTTATCTGACGTTACGCCTTTCTGACAGTGCAGAATCTTTCTGCTTATATGCTAATGCTCAATTAAGACTTAATACAGCTTTTATTTAATTTTAATCTGGCTTTACTTTCCAGTGTAGTGATGGGAACAGAAATAGAATTCTGTTCAAGCACCAGAGTGGATAAAGAGCAGGTCACAAAACAAACAGGGGGAACCAGTCTACTTTTCTGGTTGGCATTTACAGAGTGTTGTGAAGTGATTCGTCCACTGAGAGCTGCTGTTGAGAAACGTCCCTCCCTTCTTTCCTGGGAGAGTGCTCAGCGCTCGACTCACTCGACTCACTCGAATAGGCTGGGGACTTTGACTCTGTTAGTAGTGTCCAGATAGGATAGCAAACAAGCGAGGAAGGGAGAGAGGGAGAGAGGGAGGGAATGAGGGAGAGGGAGGGAGGGAGCTGAGGGAGAGGAGAGAGGAAGGAACGAAAAAGAAAGAAGGGAAGGAGAGAGGTTGAGAAGGAAGGAGGGAAAGGAGGGGAGGAAGGAAGGAAGGAAGGAAGGAAGGAAGGAAGGAAGGAAGGAAGGAAGGAGAGGGAAGGAAGGAAGGAAGAAAGATGGCAAAGTAAGTGCAGTGCAACCAAGGATATTATGGAGAATAATTATGTTTGTTAAAGCATGAACGAAAAATATATTGAGCTCAATAAGTATTAAAATTGGTTAATGTTTGTACTTGGGGTCTGTACTATGCTCTAAGGAGCAGTGCACGATCTTGAAGTAGTGCCTGGGATATGCTGCAATGGCAGAAGTGTGCTCCCCAGATCCGTCTATAAGAATAACAAATCCTAAAGGGGAGGGGGCAGGGGGTGGGGACCAAGTGAACACATATTCTCAAACATGACTTCCAGGGTCCTGCTCTTTGACATCGCGTTAAAGAGCTGAGAAGTTCCCAATACAACATCACGGTGAAATTTGGCAAAGCAGGGATTACAGTAGCTACTTTCAGAGGTATTTGTGTAGGACTGAGTTTTTAATTAATCTGTATTTTATGTTGTTGATGTTCTACTTATTTCAGATGAGGTTTGTCGGGATTCTTACTTCACCAAAAGATAGGACCTAGTGACAAGAAAGCTTCTTGCCTTGGATGTGACCTTGCCCAGATTAGCACACGTAATCTTCACTTCTAAACTAGGAATTCTTTTCCATTACATTTTTAATCTTTTCGATTCTTAGGCCTTCCTGGAATAGGCAGAACTTGTAATCCATGTGAAAGTCTAATGAACTGAGACTTTTGACACAAGTATCACTTACATATAACTAGTTAGTGTTTATTTTGCTTATTTGTTTGATTTGGGATTTATTCGTTTGGTACAGGGCCTTGTTATGTAGCTCAGGCCCATAGTGATCTTTCTGCCTCAGCCTCCCCAGCACTGGGATTACAGGCCTAAGCCACCAGACCACTTTTGGTAGTTGGTTCAGCATGCCCAAGGGGCAGGGCTGGCCTAACCTGAGGTACTGGGGACCAAACCTGGGTCCTTGCTCTTGGTAGGCAGGTGCTTAGACCACTGAGCTATTTCCTCAGCTGCTAATTTGATATTTTTGTCTTATGAAAATTTTACCTTGCTTTCTCTTAATAGTCATGGCTCTGTACTTGAGAGTCAGGGATTATCTGTCTATTCTGCTGTCAACATTTCCACCCAAAAATAATAAATAACCTTATTTGGGCTATAATGTAGAAGGAGAAGATTAGAGAAAAAACAAGACTGAAAGTGAATTGATGTAATTATTACTCCAGTAGACTGCATTTGATTTTTTTTGTTGTTGTTGTTGGGGTTTTTTGTTTGTTTGTTTGCTTGTTTTGCGGGACCGGGGTTCAAATTCACGACCTTGCACTTGCCAGGCGGGCACTTGCGCCACAGAGCTATCTCCCCAGCCCCCTGCATTTGAAACACTATAAGCAATTAGATAAATTTTATTCTTATTAAAGGAGGAATATGCCAAGCACTGTTTTTTAAAATTTAGAACTTCTTCAAAATTTGTAAAAATTGGAAGAATTGCTGAAACTGGGTAAGAAGGAGTGTCACTCTGGCAAATGCATTCTTAACAGTATTCTGGATCCATTGCTGGCCCCTTGTTCTATAAAATGCTTATGAGATTTTTTTCACAAAGATGAAATGCGGTATTTTAGGACTGCCTATGCATTTTATTTACAAATGGAATGAGATTATAGCTGTACAGTTCTCTCCTTTCTAGAATTTTAACTTTAAGGAGCTTTAACATGGGTTGTATTGAGTTTTACTACCAGCAAGGCCTATTGTTCTGTAAATTTCTTTGTGTGACTAGGACTTAGTACTGAGCTGGCACTGTAAGCAACCATCAGAAGGAAAATGGTCCCCTGAAAGAAAATACTGATTTCCACACTGCTAAGAAGCCACGACAACTCTACATCTATGATAATATATTTTCTAGAAACTTCGTGTTTGAATCATAGGGCTTACACACACACAGTATATTTTATGCTGACATAATTTTTTTCATTATTATTAATATGAACTTTTACATCTTGATTAGTTTATTTTTAGTTTATTTATTTTTAATTTTATGTATTTGGTACAGGACCTCACTATGTAGCTTGCTCTCATAGTGATCGTCCTGTTTCAGCCTCCCCAGCACTGGGATTACAGGCGTGTGCCACCACGACCTGTCTTGGTAGCCAGCTCAGTGAGCCTGAGGTAGAGCTGGTATGGCATGAGTTACTGGGAATTGAACCCATGTCCTTGAGCTTGCCTTGGCAGGTACTTAGATCGCTAGGCTATCTTTGTGGCTACCACATTTTCTTTTTCAAAGAGAGTAAAAAAATAACAAAACATAAGCAATACAGAATTTCAAAACACAGGATGACATGACTTCAACAATAGTTGTTTTATTGCATATTGTTGTCTTTAAAATAGTTGTTTCGATTATCAGATATAAGCATGCCAAAGATATACTTAACTGTTCCTTTCAAGAGAAGTTTTCTCTTCAGATCATATAAGTCTTTAACCTGTGATATGAAATTTTTCTTGGTAATATGTTAATGTAAGAAATTTGGATGGAATAATTTTTAGTATTTTAATGGATTTCTGCATTAGTGGATTATCATTTTAGACTGGAATATTTATTTCTCTTTAGAGCCAAGTACTCATAACCTTCTGAACACTTAAATCATAAGAGATGTTCACAAATTCATGTGTTTTTTGTTTTTTTTTTTTTGTCATTTTGAGACAGGGTCTCACTATGCAGTTGAGGCTGGCCTTGAGCTCACTTTTGTAGCCCAGGCTGGTCTCGAACTCGCACCAATCCTCCTGCCTCAGCCTCCTGAGTGCTGGGATTACAGGCGTGAGCCACCACGCCCGGCAAAATTTTATTTTATTTTTATTTTTATTTTTATTTTGAGACAGGGTCTCACTGTGCAGTTCAGGCTGGCTTTGAGCTCACTTTTGTAGCCCAGGCTGGTCTTGAACTCATAACGATCCTCCTGCCTCAGCCTCCCAAGTGCTGGGATTACAGGCATGAGCCACAAATTCATGTGTTTTTAAAGGTTAATGATTAAAAAATAAGGCAAGGTAAGAGCCCAAACCATTTATGAGTTCTGAGTTACTACTACGAGGACCCTAACTGATTGTGTGTGGAGCGGTTCCTCACCATGTCAACCAGATTGCCATATTTGCTGTTGTAATCTTATTTTTCCTGTGCCAATTAAAGTTTGAGCTTGTAAGTAGAGTTAGGTAAAGAAATGTCATCTTAGCAAATGAGAACATTATATAGTTGAGACACAATGATGTGTTTAAGCCATGGCTCCTGTCTGAGTCATCATCTAAGGCCATTGCATAGGAACCCGCTGCTTTTCAAATTCAGTACTTAAGGGAATTGATGAAGGAATACCAGTGGTGTAAGCACCTGCCTGGTGAGAGCAGAGACCTGAGTTTGATCCCTGGTACCAAAAACATGCAACCTTCTAACTAGAGCAATAAATTAGCTCTTGCTCCCCATGTGTGCCCAGCACTGGGATACAATATGATGTAGGCCAGTGGTTCTCAACCTTTCTAATGCCTTGACCCCGCAATATAGTTCCTCATGTTGCGGTGACCCCAAACCAAAAAATAATTTTGGTGGCTACTTCAAAACTGTAATTTTGCTACAGTTATGATTCAGAATGTAAATACCTGATTTGTATTATGTATTCTCATTGCTACAAATTTAAACATAGTGATCAATCACAAAACAATAATTATATGTTGAGAAATATTTATTATTAATTCCTATAAATAACATTTCACCATGGCATAGCATGGATTTAAAAAGCTATCAGAAATATCTATTTTCCAATGGCTTTAGACGACCCCTGTGTTTTGGTCGTTCGACCCCCAATGGGGTCACGGTCCACAGGTTGAGAACCGCTGGGGGCAATAGCGAAATGTACTCCTTCTGTTCTCTGCTTGGGGATAATGTGATGTCACATACTTTGACACATGCAGTTGTTACGAAGATATTGCATAATGTGGGAGGAAAGCCTTATTTTAAACAAAGTATTTGGATTTGTTTGTGGAGGAGAGAAGCAAAACTGGAAAGGAAAATGGGATGCGTATTGGAAGATGGAGTTGTGCCTTGGTAAACCTGAGAGACTGGAGAATTTCAGTAGGTAGGCAGCTTGTCTTCAGGATGAAAGAATCGAGGAACGTGCATTTCCCTTCATCAGTGTTTAAATCAATCTGAGCCTATCCCTTCAAGGATCTTCATTTTCTTTTGTGTGTGAACTTTTGTAAAAAAAAAAAAATTGGGGGGGAGATCATTGTTGTTAGGAAAAAGACTATTCCAAGAACTTTCTCAAATGCACTTAAAATACATTTAATATTGAAACAACACAGTGAAATAAGCAATATTACAAGTGATAGAAAGTGAATCTCACAGAGAGAGACAGAGAGGGAGAGAGAGAGAGAGAAGAGAGAGAGAGAGAGAGAGAGAGAGAGAGATTTCTCCAAAGTGCTAATATGCTAATATATATATATATATATATATATGATTTAAACTCTGAGCTGTTGGACTTAAGTGCTTTGTTTTATTCTTATAAATTAGTTCCTTGTCTTCAGAATTTTTTTTAAAGGGAAGGGCCTATAGGGTGTTCAGGATCTCACTACTAAATCGACTCATCGTAATCCTGAAATAGTTTTATTGTGTTTAAATTTATTTCATCTGGTAGACACTTAAGCTTTCATTTCTCCCTTACTCTCACCCTATTCTTTCAGTTTCAGTGTAATCCCTACCACCCTGGAAAACCTGTGCAGATTTTAAACTACATTGTAACAAAGGAAGACATTTTCTTTCCCGAGGACATCAGTAACCCGGGGAAAGAGATTAAATCATCTCCTCAATTATACACTTAATTCCTTAATTATGTACTTAATTCTTTTGAATGGAGCAACCTTGCAGCTCTAATATTTATGATACATTTGTTGTCGTTTTGCTGCTCTGTCCTTATTAGATGAGGTGTGGGAAGTTGCCTGTGAATAATACTGCATTTATATTGGGAACTGTAGGGGTTTTCTTGTAAGATAGCCTCATCAGTTTTTGCCATAGTTACTGAAATCTTATCACAGGAGCTTCAGTTTCAGAGGTGAGAAAGCTATTCATTCCCTAATGTCAGGTAGATGCTGCGTGACTCTGAAGTTTTCTCTCAGAAGTAAGCAGAAATGGCTCAGGGCCAGGTGGCAGGAAAGGCTCAAAGCTGGCCAGATGGAAGGTGGGTCAGCAGCACTCCCGGCAGGCTTTATGACCGCCTTGATCAAGCCATCTGAGGAGAACAACCGGAGATGCTGAGTCGCAGGACATTGTCTGTGGCCTTCCACAGGACCCTTCTGTTTCCACTCTGGAAGAACAGAAGTCCAGGAAGACTTGGAGAGTGGGGCATCTGTCAACAATGTGGCCAGAACTATAGGGAAGCTCCTCGCTTCTCCCCTGATTCACATACCATGATGTAATGCCCATCTACTTGCCAAGACTGAGCCAGCCAGGACTCCTCCTTTCACTGGCCTGCGCAGTTGTCTTACTGTAGAGCTAGGCTACATGAACAATGCTTCTTCATTTCCTGCCTCTCTCCTGAGGACTCGGGTCTGTAGATGCCTTCATTTTTATAATATCTCTATAGTGTTGTACATGGCACAAAGCACTTACTCTTTTGTGATAGTTGAAGACAGAGAAGTTGGAGGCAAAAACACAGCCCAAAGTTGAAATTGCATCCCTTTACTTTCAGGTTAATGCTTGCAATAATGTGGTTAACTGAAAGGCTTCATTCCACCTCGAAATTCAAATAATGATGAAGTAGCCGAGGATATTTTCAGACAGAGGTTTCTGGGCTTTGTGTGCTGGTTTTTCTTTAGGTTTTAAACAAGAGTGATCTAGAGTTCTGAATGTCCCAAAAACCTCATTTTTCAACAGTAAGCCTCCTGAAATTCTACACCAGCTTAGGGGAATCTCACACTTGAATTCTACACCTGAGGTTGACCTCTGTCTCTGCCTCATTGTAGCTCTATAACTTTCAGAAAGTTACTTAAGCTTGCAGTCAGTCTTCTCATCTGTGAAATAAGAAGATAACCGGCGTGGTATTGTGGGCTGGTGGAGGAGGAGGTGGTGGTCGTGGTGGAGAAGAACACGGTGATGATAGCGCTGGTAGTCTTTGGTTATGGTGGGTTCTAGAGGTGGTGGTTATGAGGTGAGGACAGTGGTGTGAATGGTGATGATGGAGATGAATTTGGTGATGGTGGCAGTGATTATGGGTCAGAAGTGGTAGTTGGGGTAGTTGTAGTGGAGTTCACAGGACGATACGGCTGTGGTGATAGTGCTGATACTGAGATTTATTAAGAGCAAGGCCTTCTGCTATTTTGACTTAATATTTACAATGCATGTAAAGTATTATTGCTATACTCATTTTACAGACAAATATTGAGGCTTAAAGACTAACTTCATCTGAACCATGGAAGTAAAGAAAGGGGGATCTAGAATTCATCAATAGGACTGTCTGACTATAAAGCTAGCACAGTCTCGTTGGGATCTTTGGCTCCCAAGGACAAGCATGTTCGAGGATGTGGCACTGTTGCCCTGACTACAGCGCGTGCCTGTGTAGCTCTGAAGATGAAAAAGGAGAGAGGCCACTTGTACTTTTGTAGTTCTTTTTATTTAATTCGGCAAGTTTTGTTTATTGACTATTATTGTCTTCCAATTAGTTGTTCAGATTCCCAGATACAAGCATGCAAAACTGGTTGAAAAATTAAAGAAGAAAAAGACTGAGCATGAACTGCTCCTTTCAGTAGACCAATGGGAACCAGCCGTGTCATTATCCAAGCCATCTCTTATATATATATATATATATATATATATATATATATATATATATATATATATATTTCTTTTTCCTCTCCTTTTTTCTTTCTGTTTTCCTTCCCCCTATCCCAGCTTTTCTTTCCTTTTGAAGTTTCTTTTCCTTTCACAGTATCCATTATATCTTTCACATTTTATTACTGCTTAACTCAGCTATTTACCTCCTGGGCACTTTTCCAAAAGCAAAGGAAAACATCCTATAGCCGTGCAATTTGTCATAGCTAAAGCTTGGAAATATTCCAAATGCCCATAAACTGAGGAATGGGTAAAAAAAAAATGTGGTATTCTTACACAATGAAGTATTAGTCAACTATGAAAAAGATAAGCTCAAGGCTTTTACAGGTAAATGGATGCAACTAGAGACCATACTCCTCAATGAAATAGACTCGACCCACAGGTGCAGCAACATGTGGCTGAAAGACTCTTGGGAATTCTCGAACATGTGTCCCTCGGCATACCACATCTCCACCCCTAATATTCATTACCTTCAGAGGGCCGTGCAGAAGTCAGTTTCAGAAGCAAGAAAAGGCAAGACGTTACAATTCCTTCGCCCACCCAGTCTATTCAGTGGGTGTCTCCCTCTCTCCCAGAATATATATTTTCCATCATTTCTCAGTTTTCAAAAAGGAGCTTCAGGATGTTGAGCCTCGTGACACTTCCCCCTCCAACTCTGTGGCATGTAATTGCAAGGAGTTGGCTGAAGAACCTATGGGGCTTCTCTGCATAGTGTAAGGAGCATTCTCTTGGCCCCCATTTTTGTTACAGGCCAAAGTCAATTAATGACAGCTGAGATGCGGTATTCAGGATAACTTGTGACTTTCTGTCAGCACTACCAAGACATTTTAAAAGCTTTGTTCTCTGACTCAGGAGATGAATAATACAATGATGGATTAAAAGACTTCCCTGGAATAAGCGGCCCTCGAGAGAGTTTGCTGGCACCTTCCGCTCCGCTGTCTGCAGCAAATGCAACCTGGACATGCACCACTTTTTCAAGTCCCTCTTGTGTCTACCTTACATTCTTAACAAAGCAAAGAATTCCACTTCAAATGAGATGGCTTTTCTGAGGTAGCTCACCTGCACTTTCTGAAAACCATTGCTTCGGTGTAAAACCATTGATTTGGGGAAAAAAGATTTTATGTTGTGATTTTAACTTTTGTGGGAAAAATGTTAGTCTGCTTGGAGTAGGTCATTTGATGGCATGTTTGTAAATATTGTTAAATACAACCTTTCTGGAGAAACACAACTCTCTCTCTCCTCTCTGTCTCTCTGTCTCTGTCTCTCTCTCTCACACACACACTTATTTTAAAAAGAAAAGGAAAAAAAAAAAAAGCCGGGCGTGGTGGCGCACGCCTGTAATCCCAGCACTCGGGAGGCTGAGGCAGGAGGATCGGTGCGAGTTCGAAACCAGCCTGGGCTACAAAAGTGAGCTCAAGGCCAGCCTGAACTGCATAGCGAGACCCTGTCTCAAAAAGCCAAAAAAAAAAAGAAAATGAGAGAAGATAAAATGCAATCATATTTGCATTTTATTTCTTAGGATACAAATAATAATAATAATAATAATAATAAACCTCTCAGAGACAACTTTCATCCTTGCACACTGAGCATTACGAACTTGACACGCCTTTCTGAGTGGGCCATTGGAGGTGGTGTGTTTCGCTGTGTGTCTGCGGTTAGTGTAGGGGGCGAGCCAGAGACAAGTGGATCGAGTGGAGAGAGAGAGAAAGAGAAGGAGACTGAGTGGGGAGAGCGGCGGAGGCAGGGAGAGTAACAACAGAAGAATGACGCAGGAAGGCGGTCAGACCGAGGTGCAGAGACCGAGACGAAGACTCCACAGCACTGATGAGATTTTCAGCTCTTACAAGAATGAAGTGAAGCCCGAAACTCATCCAGAGTCTCGCTCAAGTACACACAAGATAGTAGACGAGCAAGGAAATAAAAATGGGATTCATTCAAGCTGCTTCTTTATTAAAAATAGATGGCAGGCTTGTCCTTGAAGTCAGGTATGCGCCCGAGTACGCGTGAGGAGTCCAAAGCAGCTTGTGGAATGCGGTGGGTCTGGGATGCCTCTCACTGGCCTGTTCTGTTAGCATCACATGTGCGCCAGGTCCCTCCCCAGATGCTGGGAGAGCAGGGGTGACGAAGACATAGCCTGTGCCACAGAGATCTTCACATCCGCTGCAGGAGCTGAGCAGAGATCCACGCCTGGAGCTCCCTGGAGCCCCCACGGTGTCTTTCTGTCTCAGGCCCCTGCCACCATGCTCTAGGCTGAGAAGAAATGAAGAGGAGCTGTCACTGTCACTGCTGACCACACCAGGCCACCGCAAGCATGTTTGCCAGCCCTGCCCTGCAAGAGAACCACGTTATTCCTGCTGACTCCCGGTCCCTACCGTAGACTCTCCAGTCGGGGTTTGACTTCCTTCTCTTGGAGACCAGAAGAGCAGAAGCAGAGGACAGTTCCCAATCTGAGTCACGTTTCCCAGCAGTGAAGACCCGAGAGGAATGCACAGTGGGCGGAGGTTTCACTCTTAAGCTGCATCCTCACCCTGTGTGTTACCAGCAGAAGTAAAAGCTGTTCTCGTCTGAGTCCGTACAAGGACAGTATGGCTTTATTGAGTGCAGTGCAACGGGCTCTGTGGCCATCATAACCAGGAGGACGGTAAACTGAGCCCGGGCACCCCAGCGTGGTCAGACTATCCTCGAGGTGGCCAGACAGACAGACCAGCAAGGGAAGAGAAGAAGCAGAAGTTCTCTGAGTTACTGTGAATACGAAAGAAAGTACCTCCATAGTGGTGCATTCGGGGGGTTTTACACTGACCCATATAAAGCAATTTATGTGAATTTCAGCCGGCACTGTAGAAAGAAAGGGTTTTAGTATAGGGTAGATATAGTACAATATATAAATACATAAATAGAAATATGAAAAATATGATAGCATAATAGTATGAAGAATATTAAGTCAAGGTATTTTTCTGATACTCTCTAGAAAGGAAATGCCCTGCAAGAATTAGCCGTTTGATAGCCCGGAGTGGTGGCGCATGCCTGTAATCCCAGCACTTGGGAGGCTGAGGCAGGAGGATTGGTGTGAGTTCGAAACCAGCCTGGGCTACAAAAGTGAGCTCAAGGCCAGCCTGAAGTGCATAGTGAGACCCTGACTCCTGACTCAAAAAGAAAAAAAAAAAAAAAGAGTTAGTTGTTTGAAAAATCTAAATATATCGTACAGGTTCGAATCTTGTTAGGGAAGAAATGCCTTAATACTCCATGACTTCCCAAGTCACTGTGAATGTTACGCGTTGAAACTAATCTCCTTTTGATCATTAATCAAAGATGCTTTTTTGTTTTCAGTTCTCAAGGGTGAGCCCAAGGCTTTCACAATGAGCTCCATCAGCCCTTTCTAAACCTATTTAGATGGATTTTCAGGAAATCACTAATTGACCCAGGCTGGACTCAAACTTGTGGTCCAGCTCCTGCTCCTGAGTGCTGGGGTTACAGGTGTGTACCACCATGGCTGCCTAAGAGTTATTACATATGAAACCCATCTGCTAGTTTAGAATATTTTGGATTCAGATGTAGTTCCTGACACCACTGGGCTGGTTGCCCTGTCAGCAACTTACCCATCAGCTTTAGGGTAAGCCGTTTCTCAGAGCTTAGCTTTCTTGATAACGATATGAAGACATTAAGTGTTTCATGGTCTTTCTTTTGTATCAAAATTGCTCTCCTGGGGGAAAAAGATGACATGACACTGAATAAAATTGCTAGTCAAGTATAAGAAAACTAGATTTATATTTGGTTTTATGATTGAAATCATTTCTTGTCTTAGTTTTTTTTTTACGGAGTTATTTATAAGAACAAGCCATATTGAAGACCACAAATAAATAACATGATAACCAAGAAAGATGCACTTAAACATTTCTTTCTTAGTCTTGGCAAAGCTATGAACTCACTAGATCCAGGGGTATCGCTCAGCAGGACAGTGCCCGCTGGACAAGAGCAAGGTCCTGAGTTGGATTTTTGGTAAAATAAATAAATAAATAAATAAATAAATAAATAAATAAATAAATGTATGGTATGAATGTGCTCACTGTATTTATTCTTTAAAGTCCTTCTGTCAGATTTATTTCAGCACCCTGTCACAATGCAATGCATTTAGGATAACCATATAATTTATTGTCCAAATTGGGCCACCTTTGCACACGAAGGAAGCACTATTAATTAGGCAAGGGCAGCAGTGAGAAAATGTGACAGAGCCATGCTGATTTTCACAGAGCTCTCTAGTTGCCATCTCAGAAAGGGGGAGGGATTGCTTTTCTTTTTTTTTTATCTTCTAGTTCTTTATTCATTTGGTCCAGGGTTTCGCTCTGCAGCTTGGACTCATAGTGATCCCGGGTTTCGCTCTGCAGCTTGGACTCATAGTGATCCTCCCGTCTCAGCCTCCCTGGCACTTTGCACCATCACACCTGCACTCTGTGGCCTGTGTGGCATGCCTGGGACTCCAAGGCTGGCACGGCGTGTGGCATCAGGGATCAAAAACGGGTGTTTGCGCTTGGGTGCTTAGGCCACCCAGCTTTCTCTTCAGCCTGAGATTACTTTTCTGTTGAAGATACATAAGAGAGCAATGATTATTAGAAATTAAAGAGTTTGTATTTAATAAGTTTACTTTACATATTCATATCTTCCCTTATTTCTCCTTAAATGAAGATATTAGAAATCATCTTACTACAGCTCAGCGAATAAATATGTCTTCTGGAGTAGATACAGAGATGGAAAACTAATCAGACTGAGAAGCAATGATGAGGGAGTCTAGTACTCCTAAACCACAGCTCTGGTGGTTTGCTACTCAAACCACATAGGCAGTGTTTCTTTCTCTCTTTTTTCCATTTAGACTTAAAGGAGTGATTTTTCTCTTCAGTGTCTACTGGAAACCCTCAAGTCTCCACAGTCTGGGACTGTGCATATGCGGGCATCAGCACAGTACTCAAAAACTCCCAAATTCAGTTTGTTTGGCTTTGCTGATTTGCTTTAAGGACATTTCCAAAGTCCCCTCTGGCTCTAAGAAGAGCCTATTCGTAGCAGCACTGCAGTTTCTGGAGGCGCCTGGGCCTCCGTCTTATCTTTCTGCCCCTTAGTCACCGTCCAGGGCTTGTGGAGATAGCTGCTCAGCCCCCTTCTCTGTTAGGGTGCTTCAGGGACTCCCCCATCCACCTCCTTCACACCTCCTTCCGTGCATGCTCCTCAGGGCTCTGTCTTCAGATACTGTTGGTCTTCGCTACCGTAAATGTCACTACCGTAAATACTGAACTGTTGTTCAGTATCCAGATGGTTTCGATGTCTGTATCTTCCCCAGTTTTCCCATTTGCAAAGAATTTGCTTCAATTGATTATCTATTGACTTGCTAGGAATATGCCTCACTCTCTTCCTTATTTAAGATGCCATATTTTTTCCTCAGGATGGCTGTGTAAGAGTAGAAACACAAACATTCATCTTTAGTCAAAGGCCAGCTCAGTGTAAACCAAGTTAGCACTGTTTTCTATAATAAATAATACTGACTCATCGTAAATATGACAAATTAAATTTATTTATTATTTTAAAAGAGGAAATAGGCATTATTAAAGGATATGAAAAATGAGTAAACTCCTAGGAGACTGTAATAAATCATCACTTAAAATTAAGGATGTGGGGCTGGGGAGATAGCTCCAAGGTCTAAGGACCTGCCTGCTAAATGCAAGGACTGAGTTTTGATTCCTCGTATCACATGCTGTGTGGGCTCTGGAACCCTGGGCGCACACATGCCAGCCCAGAAACCAGGCATGTTGGCACACTCCTGTAATCCCAGCACTGGGGAGGCTGAGACAGGAGGATCACTACAAGTCTGAGCTACATAGCAAGACTATATACCCCAAAAATAAAGATTTTTTAAAAATTTAAAATGAAGAATGTGACTGGAACAATAACAAAAAATTATTAATTCTTTGATAGGGTATCATAGACTATTAAAGGGGAAAACTATGGAATTTGACACAAGGAAAAATCAATTATATAAGTATGGAAATAGGATCATGAGATTTGGAAGTTTTGTTTATAACTGATACTTTTAATTGATCATGAGTTTACTATTATTCAGCAGAATGAACAGGCAGCTCTGTGTAGTACCCGGTGAAGCTCCTCACGTATCTGCAGTGTTTCCATTCAAAGTTTATGACAGCATAATGCATAATAATTGAATACGTGCTGTGTTCTTACCTGTGTACCTAGGAAGGAGGTGTAAATGTATGCTCTATGAACAGAAGCTTGCATGAAGTTTCTTGACACACGTCATATATTTCAGTTCCTCTTCAGAGGGCACTGATATGTATCATGCTCAGCATTGACTTTATTGTAATGAGTGCTCTAGTGTGTTACCAGATATGAATGTTTTTATTGTATTTGTAATGAGAGTCACAATGGTATTTGGATGGGAAAATCAAACATAGGATAGAAAGCAGACCAGTATTAAGTTTCTTCTGATTCTTCTCGACTTTTTCTTTAAGAAAAAAAAAATCTGCTTGTAATGTTTCTTAAAATAGATAATTTTTAAAATCAGCAGTAGTCACCACAAGAAAATAAACACACAGATTATTCTCTATTCCCGAGGTTACTTAGGAGAACAATAACCACAAAATCTTCATTGAGTGTTTTCATCTACTATAAAATTATGATTGTGTTCTGCTCTTTGGTTTTATTGTTATACTCCAAATTTTTATTAGCATGATCGACTTATGTCTTTGGAATATTAACCAACGAATTTAGGAAAAATTTGTAAAACCAGTAAGGTTTTGTGTCGTCTTTGATCAAGCCAAGCAGCAGTGATGAAATGTTAGTAAGCAAGTGATCCCAGTCTCCCAGTTCTTAGGTAGTGCTCCACTCCTAGGGTTCAAAGTCAGTTTCTATTCAAAGTGCCCGTCTCCTCCACAGTAGTGTTAAACTTAGGGCCATGAGTGCTATAATTAGCTAATCGTCTACAGCCTTTAATACAATGCCTGAAACCCTGTAAATACTCATAAATGGATCATTGCAAAATAGATGGAGTATCTCTCTATGCAAAATCACCTTGTGTTCCCAGCATGAAGTAGTAACACACTCACGAACACTGCTTATAAGGGAGGTCAGTACCCTTAGTACACCATTAGAATCACCAGCTGTCTCACAAGGAGAAGTCTAAACTTTTATAGACGGAGGGTCTCAGTTAAGCAGGATCATTTTCCCTATGAAGTTAATGTATTTCATCATCACTAAGTAGCCTATGTAAAATAAACAGGGCTGTACTGATCATTATTTCTGAAATCAGTGTTTGGTTCATAACCCAGCTCAAATATTTACTCGGAAAATGATAACGGGTTTGTTATTTCATATCTCTGTGCTCCAATTTCTCATCTTAAAAACACCAATGGTTTTAATGAGAAGCAACTTAGATAGCGTGTGTTGAAAGGTTGCATCCGTGCCTGGCGCCTAGGAAAAGCTCAACCCGTTGTGACAGTCTGTAGCATATGAATTGTGAGGGAACTGAGGCAGTAGTGTAAAAATAATATGCCTAATATAGTTTTAAAATCTAAAAGAGAAAATTGCAGTCTCACGAAGTGGAAATAGTTACCTTTATGGTTTACTGCATACCATTTTTGTGTTGCTGTGTGTTTGTATGAAAAGTATTCATTACATAAATAAATCTCTTTAAAATAATATCTTAATTTCTTTTCCCAAAGCGTCTCTAATAGTTTGTATCTACTTACCATAGCTCAGTGGTACAGTCCTTGACCAGCACATGCAAGGCCCTAGATTTAATTTCTAGCATCACTTATCAAAAATTATCTACTAGCATTCCTTGTCTGCTGTATAGTAAGTTTTGTGCTAGCCATTAATATACTTTAAATCTACTACCTCTGAAGCATATCTGGATTCCATGAATAACTATTTCCATTTAAACCTCTTAATGTTCTACAATCATCAAAGCCATGGTTGCTATGGCATTCTCTCAAATAATAACTCATTTTTATTAAGAAATATTTTTGACAAACAACTTTAAGTTAGTCCCCAAAATAAAACCAATCTGAATAAAATTTCAGAATTATTCAATTCTCATGTGTTTTGCAATATTACAGACAGGATATATTCTTGGGGTAAAAAAAAAAATCTCATTTTGAACCTGACTTGATAGCCTGATGGGCATGTACATGTTTCCTTCGTAGAAATGATTAAATTCATTCACTGTCATGAGGAGTTCAAAGGGTGAGAGTTGGTTTCCAAAAATGGCTTCTAGTGTAATGATGGTAAACCTATCTTGTAGTATGAAGATCTTGCAGTACTTTTTCTCATGGCCGTACTTGCAAATAAATATTTTGCTTTGTACTCAGAGCCTCATGCATGCTAGGCAAGTGCTCTACCCTCAGTCCTAAGTATCAGCAAAGATATCCTCCTCGAGTGCTCATATAAACCTGAGTGGGATATGTACAGTCACCGTGATAGTCGCCGTGTAGACAGTGCTTCATACAAACGAAGCAAAATTAATTTCAGTGTGATCCATAGTGCTGGACATCAAGTGCAACCTGTTCTTACCAGTAACAATTCAAATTGGAAAATTTTGCTGGTATTTCTGCAACTCAGGGCATAATTTAGTGGCCTCGTGTCTTTCATTACGTCATTATCCTTGAGGGGTCTTATGATAATGTAATAAGCCATCTCTAAGTTATAAAGGCTAAATGGTGAGCAAAAAGAGACTTGCACTCTACCCATTGCCCTGTGATTTACTGAGGAAAGAAGCTGAAATGTTCTTATCTCATGAGCTCTCTCTCGTATTTGCTTTCAGAAGTTGCCTTGTCTTTTTGTCTCTCTATATTTTTTCCTTTCTTCATTTTCTTCTTCTTTTTCTCACTCTGCAATTGCTTCTCTTCACTGAGTACTTTTAAAACAGCGCCCAGAATTCCAGTTTTTGTTGGTGTGGGGTGGGACAAAGGGAGTGTTACCATTAATAAAATAGCTAGGTAGTTGCAAGACTGAAGGCCAAGCAGGAACAAAGGGACCCTATGCATATAGCGCCATCTTCACTGTCACCTGCGCCCTTCAGGTTGGGTAGGGGGCAATGCGGCACTGGGTCACCAATTCCGCTATCTGTGCTGGCCCAAGATAACTTTGGTTGTGATTGTCTCCTCAAAGTGTCCAACTTATTCGCTTGTTTTCTTCACTGCTCAGCCTCATTATAGGCCAACACCCTGGCTCTTTGCTCTTCAATATGCACAGTAGCATATGGAGATTGTGTTTCATGAGAAGACTTTGACTGGGTGATGAGGTGCCTGCTCTCAATAAGTGGAAGCGCTGTTCTGGTTGGTTTTAGGTCTGAGGGTTTCCCAATAATTTTGAATTCAAAAAACTTTTGAGGGTTCAAATTTAATTCTGGGCAGCAGCTTACTTGGACAATTCTGAAGCAGGAAGTTCTTGACAGAGAGCCTGAGAATTACTTTTCTTTGGCTATACCGAGGGTAGCAACCCTGATTTCTCTACTGAGGCCAAGTTAACTTCTAAAGCCTGAATTTGCAGATTCATTTTCTCAATAGGATGAAATGCACAGTACACTCCCTTAACACACATGGTGGGGAAATTCTAGGTGGTATCTTAATCGACTGGCAGACTCTTACCCCTGTGTGCCAGAAGTTCTACCAGTGTGGCTTCCTCAAGGACATTTTTCAGTCTGAGGAAAGTACCCTGAATTCTTGTCTCACAGTTTCAAAAATACAAGACTATGGAAAATGCATAATTTTACAGGACTATCTCTGAATTGTATTTTCACAGCCATATCAAAAGTGATGTTTAGATGTTAACCATTGACTCTGGATAGAATATTCTATGGTCATTAATACTTTTAAATTTCTATGTAGTTAAGTCACCAAAGAATATTTGTCAGGTTTCTTTTTTTAATGATTGTAAGGCTGCAAATTGTTTCCTATATTTGTATCTATTAATTACATATTGCAGGTAAAATTCGTTCTAATGCCTCGCAACACTGGTGAAGTTCAAGGCATAATAAGTAATTAGTACTACCGGGTCAAATCAAGCACGTAAAATTTAAATATGAACCATCATAATAAGGCATGCTGCAGTGTGCAGTAGCTTATTAATCAGAAAATTTTTTATTCTAGTTGGAATTTCCTTAGTTGGGCCACCTACTAGAGAGCCCCTTTATTTCCAAAGCCACCCTAAATGGTTTGCTCCATTAGGTGACTGAACTATGCTTTATTGTGTTGCTCTGTAAGAGAAATGTCCTCAGTGCCAGAAATGCCTGTGGTTTCAGAAGCAAAATGTAGAATATAAATCAAGAGACAATCTCTCTACTTGGTACCTTCAAATGGGGCTCTGATTGCTTGAATCCACGGAGATGTACCACAGCCAGGAAGATGTGCGTGGTTTAAAAGGAAATATTGATAAATTGAGAATGGTGGTGATGTTTAATCACCCATGCTTTGTACAAGAATGACATGAAGTTGAGATTTTTGAGATGAGATAGGATGGATGCAAACATATCATGATAAAAATATATTTAATGATATTTAATGCCCTCAACTATTTTAGGAGCAAGATGATCAGAGAAACGTGGTAATGAAGGCAAGATAGAAACCTGAAAGAAACATGACCTTTTTCATGGACGAATAGATGAGGCAGGAACACAAAATGCAATGAATATTTAAGTGATTTAGTATAGTAAAAGACACCCTGGTATTCATCACCTTCAAGATACTGCTCCTCATTCTTGCCACTGACACAGTTCTGCAAGTCCTCTTTCATGAGTGTCTTTAGTTGTGTAGTCTTGGTTACCTCAGTGCACGACTGGAAATGTTGACCTTTCATAGTCACTTTGACTTTGGGAAAGAGCCAGACTTCACACAACGTCAGATCCGACGAGTGAGGGAGAGGAGAAGCTCCACAATTTCTGAGCCTGCTCTTCTGGCAGGGAGCAGTTGGCAGCAGCCTTCACCATCCTTTCTTTATACTTTATAAAAACACTCAGGAAAGAGCACTGTAAGAGCTGCTTCTGAAAATTGCAAGACTAAGGGATAAGTGTGTTCCACCTGAGGGAGAATATCCTGAGATGCATAAAAGGCAACATATTTTTATTTAACTTAAACACAACCATATTTTTGGCTGTTCATCATACCCAAAATGATACAATTTGACAGAGAATCATTAAGCTATTATATATTTGCAATGACAGAAAACTATGAAATGATTACACATTTTCTTGTGGCAAATATTTCTTGGTACATGACACAATTATAAAAGAATGCCTATTTTTTTGAGTGAACAAATGCCAACTGGTTGGTAATTATCGGTGCAAGTACATAACCACATCTTATCTAAGTTAGTAAGAGTAGGCGGGACCTGAACCCAGCTCCTGGTGGAAAGCGTTGGCCAGAGAGGGAAAGCGGCCTCCACCTGCCAGTCCCTTTTGCCTTTTGTCACCCTCTAAAAGATGACTAGGAATGTCAGGCATTCCAAAAGTTGTCACTCAGTGCATGCTACGTGTCAGGAATTGGCAATGCCATATAAATAAGGTACGGAAGGTCATTGTTGAAAGAATCTGACAGCCATCAGAATACAATGTGCCAAGAGCTATAAGAGTTCCAATTAGAGAATCCTGATCTTCTCCCAGGATGAGCAACCTGTAATGATGGGAGAAGGCATCAGTGATGTGAAAAGTTAAAGATTCAAAAATGAAGATGGAGAAACGGACATGGGCAAAAGATAAGGAGAAAAAAGAGTATCAAGGAATTAAAACTCATTGAAATATAAAATAGAGGAGACAAAGCAAATTTTATCTAGTTAAAGGTTCTGATTCTCAAATCAGGAAACAGAGCATAGAAACCAGGTGAGGGACTTGCTGAGCTCACGTAGTTAGGAAGGACTGAACTCAGCCTAATCTACCCACATAGCCTAGTCTCTTGTGGGACTCCATGGGCCTGGGACCCTGGGGATGAGGAGTGGCATGGCTGTGCTTAGTGGTTTGGTAAATGATGGCATTTTTATGGGATTCTAAGCCTACTTCTGAGCATAAGCACCGGGCAATTTGATAATTACTGTTACTCCTAAGCTTTCATTGGTTTTGAAAAGGAAGAAAAATTAGCTTTTTTCAACTACTTGGGTGTAATGTATCCATAAAACAGAAAAATCACGGTGACGGCCTACACTTCACCATTCACTGGATCTGCAGAACTAGCTTTCTGGCTAATTATGCGTTTCAAACTAGGAAGCAGCACACCTGCGGCAGCCTGTGACTGCTGTGCTGCTGCAGTTATAATTTCACATCATGGAAATATGCGAAGTGTCAGTGCAAACTGGACCTGTGCTCCTTGAAGTCCATATTCTATCTTTTAATGAAGATAAGGCTTGGAAGAGCAGAGCGAGAATAAGCATTCATTTACTTAAATATGTCTTGGCTTTGTTTTCCCAGTACACACAAGCTCTTAGAATATTGAATTTTCCAAATTGGATGGCCAGTGTATTAAATCACATATTTTATTAATGTTCTTTTTTAAATTAACCATGACCTATGGCAGAAAAATTTATCACTGTAGCAATTCCTGAAGATACTGAAAATCCAGTGCATTAAGAGGAAGTGAAGAAGTGAGCTTGGTATTTGCAAGGGAGAAATCCCAAGTCCAGGGTTTGACTATCAACCAAACTAGGAAGGATTGTCTGTAAGTATGTGTATGCATAATCTTTTCTTCCACTAATGATTAGAGAGTGAGAAACCTATGAAGGAATTCATTCATAGGGGCCAGCCAAATAGCTCAGAGGCCTAAAGTGCGTGCTTAGGCAAAGCCCAGTGGCAGGAGTTCAATCCCCCATATGCCGTGCCTGCCCTGCCCCAGGGGCACGCAGAGCCAGTGATTGAGACTGGGCGTGGTGGTGCACACCTGTAATCCCAGTACTTGGGAAGCTGTAAACAGGAGAATCACTAAGAATCTGATCTATGTAGTGAAACCCTGTACCAAATACATAAAAATTATGTCTAAATAAAAAAAAAACTTGATGATAAATATACTTTCTCTTGATAAATATACTTTATCTTGATAGTCTAATATTTTCCATTAGATACCAGTGGATTTGCAAATTCAAATAATCTTAAATTTATAAAATTTACATGTTCCAATAATCAAGTGAAATAATGTCACCTAATATAGAGCCAGCAAATGTTTTTGGTTTCTTTCCTTTAGGACACATAAGGCACTGTCAGGAATTTAATGTTACTTTACAGCTATATTTTCATGTTCTGGCCTTCGCAGACAATGATATTAATATTCTTTATTACTAGTTTCACCTTTCCTTTGGAAATGGGTCCCTCCTTTGAATAGAGTCTATACCTTTTGAATCTCACACAGTAATTGATCTCCTACTTGTGTGAGCCAAATGTTGAATTTTAGGTTGCCTGTGTGTGAACGTAGGAAAGGCAGTGTGAGGACATTATGACAGAACCATTTCCAGGTTCCTAAGAAGACTGCCTGGAATGCCCAAGGAGTCAGATAGTCAATGATTTGACAGCTTCCAAATTAAAAGAAATCTACTCAATTTACTGTTAGAGGCAAAGTGAGGTCAAAGATCTAAGCTATCCCGCTGCGGTCAGTAATGTCTTTCTTAATATAGAAAACATCACTTAATGGGTAAAGATGATGGCTTCTGTTTCCTGGGGGCAAAACGGGAGAGTGGAGGCTGCGAGAGCCATTGAGAAAACTCCCAAGCAGTTTGCGCTGCTTGGTTACCAACGAGGGAGCCAGCACAGGTCCTCTATGAGCCATTGTCAGCACACGGTCTTCTCAGTGCTTGGGTTTCATGGAGAATTACTGTTCTGCGAAAGGTTTGCTTCTGAATAAGGGGAGTTGGCACTATATACTGAATAATGCAACACGGCTTGATATTTAAGTTTACCTCATTTTTAATGTTTCCTGTACACTGAGGATTAACTTTAAATGCCACTTCAAATCTAAATTTAAGCTCCCAAATGGTTCTGTGGGGGGCATTAATGTAAAGTGTACATTGGACTTATATCTCGTACGGTTGAGTGTCATATATGAAAGACACAAATGCCTACTTAGGGAAGAAAGTCATGGCTTTGATTTTGTTGAATGTCACTCATCTCTGGAGAAATAAGTCACAAAATTATAGACCAACTGCCACACTGGTGTTAGTAGCTAATAGCAAAAGCTTTAGCTGGTGAGAAGCAATTTACAAGACATAGGGCTAAGTGACGACGGTACGATCCAGGTGAACGTGTGATGAGAGCGTCTGGGACAAAACTGAGACAGTTCACTTCCACTTTCCTCAGGGAGAAGAAGATTGAACGTGGAAGCCCTGTGGCGTGTGATAGAATCTTCCTTTAGTACTGAAAACATGTTAGCCACAAGTGTAACGAAACATGGGTATTAATCTCGGCTAAGAAACACCAAAGAAAATTTCAGGTTCTGTTCAGCACCTATGTTTAGTCAATGGAAGACTCCAAGAGTGCCCTAAAGTTAGACATATAACTATGTAAGAAAATCTGCACATGTATCTTTTAATGCCTTGCTCTACTGCTTTCCACAAGTACTGATCACTGTGTTTACTTGTATATTATAATCTCATTTTTTTTTATCTATTAGGAACTTTTTATTTAAATGTGCCAAATGAAACCCCATATTTTTAGACCATAAGATGTTAATACATTCAACAAAAATTTATATTATTTTACTGCCATGAGTTTACAGAGTAATAATCCAGATCCGTTTTGATTAGATGGTTGAAATATCCTAAGTTACACTTTACAGACATCTCAAATCCCTTATCATTTTTTTCAGATCATTTGCAAGTGCAAACATTTATTTATTTGTATTTATTTCTTATAGCTGACATCTTAATTTTTTATTACTATATTTATTTATTTTTTTTAATTTAACAATGGTTATATTACTTATTTTCATCATTGGATCGGTTTAGATTAATAGATATAGGTATATAAGATTGATCAAACAATTAAACATTAACACTTTTTTTTTTGTCTTTTTGAGACAGGGTCTCACTATGCAGTTCAGGCTGGCCTTGGGCTCACTTTGGTAGCCCAGGCTGGTCTCGAACTCACAGTGATCCTCCTGCCTCAGCCTCCCAAGTGCTGGGATTACAGGCGTGCACCGCCATGCCCGACTTAAACATTAACACTTTCAATAAACATTACTTTTTTTTTTTTAACAGTTGACACACTGCATATTGTCCTCACAATAGTTATACAGAACACAGGGTGTCACACACCTTCCAACTGATATTGGTAAGGAAAGAAAAAAAATTTAGAGTTCTTATATTAAGGAGACTATATGATATTTACACATATAGGTCTGGTTTATTTCACTAATAAGTATATGTTCAATATACATCCATCTATATATGAAGTCATCCAGCTTATCATTCTTTATAGCTGAATAATATTCCATTGTATAAAAGTACCACATTTTTTCAACCATTCTTCGAATGATGGGCATTTTGGTTGTTTGCAAGATTTGGCTATTACAAATTGGGCTGCTATAAACATAGGTGCACAGATATCGCTTTGGTATGATGTTTTCAGTTCTTCTGGGATGTATGTTATAATCTCAATGAAATGATCAGACTTTAAAAATCTACCAATATTAATGAAACATCTCAGCCACATAGAAAAAAATATTACGTTAATACAGAAAGATACACATAGTTTTGTCTATATGTAGCATATATAGAATTCATTTATCAAAATGTTTTGTTAATGTAGATGGATATTCTTTGTCTTTAAGAATTATTTTTTTCACTTTGTAACAAAGAAGGGCACAGAGTTCTTTATAAATCTCTACAAGTATTAACAGGGTTTTTCTCTCTGATTATTCTTTTTTTTCTGTGTTTTTGAGACAGGGTCTCACTATGCAATTCAGGCTGGCCTTCTTGAGCTCACTTTTGTAGCTCAGGCTGGTCTCAAACTCACATTGATCCTCCTGCCTCAGCCTCCCAAGTGCTGGGATTATGGGTGTGTGCCACCACGCCTGGCACTCTCTCTCTGATTATTCTTTGACACTGATTTCCTCACTCTGCAAGGAATTTTACTAGGCAGTAAGAACAAAAGTAAAATTTAATATGGGAGAAGAAAGTACTTAAATGTACATAACACCAAAGATCATGATGAATATATTGTGAAGATATCATAAATAACATGGAAATTCAAACTTTAAAAGATGTGGCAACATTCTGACAGTATGTGACAGCCAGGAGTTCGGGTGGTAGAGATCGCATGAACAGAGCCAGATATGTCAGAGAAATGACACCAGGTTGTTAAAGAATGGAATTAAAATAGCTTCCCCCCAAAATGTAGGCTTCTGAGGACTACACAGTGGCTGGACTGTACAGGAAGGTGCAGACTCGCCTTGAAGAAGCTGCTCAGATATACTATTGTAGCAAGAACACTAACCTCATAAAAAAGATTTGCAATTACGAGTGTCACTTATTTGGGGGGTGCCAGTTTGTTCCACCAGAAAATAGTTATAATTGTGCCCTCCTTTCAGGCCCGCTGTGAGGATTCAGGGTGTCGGTGTCCGTGTTTTGTATACTGTAAAAGCACAGCGCAGAGAAGCACGAGGCAGGGCTCCTCCTCACCCGGGAGCCAGTTAGAAGCAGGTGGTTCCCTTGATTTTCTTTCTCACATGTCCTTCAAATGTGGCCTTTCCCACTGTGTTTAATGGTCCCTGGCCATTTCCTGCCCTTCCTTATTACAAAGTGAGTTGGCACTCTGGACGGAGGCCCCTCTGCCAGCTGGCAGGCCACGTCCTAAGAAGACAGATGCTCCAACATCTGCCCCAGGGTTCTGAGGAGAGCCCTTCCCAGCGGGCTTTCTCTCCCACTTCCTCCTCACCCTGAGGTAGGCAGATCACTCCCTTAGCGCTGGCACTGGCGCTGGCGGGCAGGAACACCCTCTGACTTCCTCCCCCTCTCCTCTGCCTGGCTCTCCCTCTCTTTCCTTTCCACCTGATCTGTGGAAATTTTACCAAGGACTTGTCCGCAGGCCAAGAGAAAACAAAAGATTACAAAACAATAATCTTTGTGGATGCATGGAATGAGGCAGAATGAATTTTCTGTCTTGCCGTGGACTTTTAACCGGCACAAGCTTTAATTTCCTTTGTGAATTTTGAGACAGGCATTCAGACTTCTTTGCTTTTTCCTTCCTGGATAAGTCTTCCCCTCCATTATTCGCCTTCGTCTTTCATTTCAAGGATCTGTCTTCGGCCCCTGACACAGTTGACCTTCACTTGAAGTATCTATTTGCTAAACGGAATTAAATAAAGCGACCTATGATATGGGTTGGTAAGTGGCTAAGGAATTAAGACATACAATACAGTACTTATTATTTTGTCAGCTATGCAACTTAATATATCATCCCAGTCTTTCTCATCCATGTTTTTCATTCTAAATTCCTTTGGTTTGAACAAGGGGAAGTTATTTGGTACCAGTGTTTCCCACGGTACATCATTTTTGGAAACACAATTTAGGGTCCCTAGGGAGCATTTCGATGATTTTTCATCTAAAGAGATTTAGGTTGAAAATCAGTCTTTTTATTTTGCGAAACCAGATCTCCAGAGACTGGACCATTCTGAACCTGGACAAAGTTCCTCCAGCTGACGTGGCCTCTAAGAGTTCTATAGAATTTGTAGTAAAATGGCCCTGACCTGGAGCCCAGTGGCCTGGTGGCCCAGATGCAGTGGCCACCACACCTTGTCATGTGTTCCTGATAGCTATTCTCAAACTGCTTTGATGCCAAGGAAGAAGAGGATGTGAAAAATGACATTAAAAAACAGTGTCAGCAAATCTCACATGTACCACGCCAAGGCGTCACGCTAACTGTGGCTAACTTTCTAAGTTTCTAGGGAAGCTAAGAGAAAATCTTTCAGCACTTCCACGGTTCTGATCTGATCCAATGAAAAGGCAGAAGGTGGGTATCTTAGCTTTTTTGCCCAGTCTTTCCTCTTTTAGGTATGGAAATGTTAGCAAATAGAATTGGACTTTCAAAATAATAACGAAGCGTAGCTGAAGAATCTTTGACAGATGTTCCCTCATTCAGAGCTTCAGCCATATGGGTGCTTCCTATTTCCTTATTCCATTTCATTTATTTTATTTCATTTTTTATTTCTATTTTTACTTTGAATGCGTCTTGTACAGGATCTCACTACACACCTCAGACTCCTAGTGCCCATCCTGTTTTCAGCCTCCCCAGTGATCATAAGCATGAGCCACCATGCCCGGTTTCAGTGACTGGCTCAGCTTGCCCAGGGATGGGTCTGGCGTGGCATGTGGTGCCAGGGATCAAACCCCAGGCCCTGAGCTTGCCTAAGCAAATGTTTAGTCTGCTGAGCTATCTCATCTACCCCTTTATGTCTTCTTTAAAAGGAAGTTTTCAAAATTTTTGGCCAAATGTATATTGCAGTCTTTCACTAGATAGCAGTGGTTCTTTGCTTGAAACATGTAAATATGACAGCAGTGTGTATTGGCCTGTCTCTTGATACAATCCAGTGGCAGACTTGGCCAATATCAGAATCTGCTGCTTCTTCCTTAGTCTTGGGAGATGGCAATCAGTCGGAAAAGATGGAGTAGCAGCAGTGGGACTTCACTACAGCTATCATCTTCGGATAGCTTATGTTAGCAGAATATTCTAAACAGGTAAAATATCAATAGATACTTATGGGCATAACAGAAAAATATCCCTCTTATGCAGATGTGTCATTTTCAGAGTTCTTAATGAGTAATTATTCACAAAACGAGGTTTGTATATTTTATACTGTGCAAGTGGAAGATTTTATGATATTGAAATTTTGTGATGGATTTTTGCTGGAAGGAAGAAAAAGATATGCAGAGAAAACGCATTTGGAAATTACACGAACAGTTCTTAATCATGGGCCATCTAATAAGGGATATTTTCCCGCTAGGTCCATCTATGTTTTCTATTTGATGTACCTTGTATTTCCATTGTATTTTTTAAGTAATTTAAGCTTTAACAACAAGTAACGGTGAAAGCAAGATTCTGAGAATAGCTAGGAATACAATGAACACAAAAAGGAAAGGATCTAGATATAGTGCACTGGCTTATAACATCGATGATAGGGCCACTCTGCTGAGTACAGGTCCAGCCAAAAAAGACAGTGACAGTGTGGGAGGCCACACCAACCAGAGGAGCTGAGGACTCCAGTGCAGACTAGGGAGAGAGACTGAGGCACGATGTGCTTCTCTTGAGCCTTCAATCAGCTTTGCACTGAAAGTGGCCGTAAAGGCTCATGATGGCAGATTATTTGCTCTCGGCCACTGCAGAAAGAAAATGCTGTTCTGCGAAAGCTGGCACCAGTGACCAGTGACCAGAGGCCTCTCCACTCTTTTTGCACTGGCAGTTAAAAGATTCAGTTGCTCAGCTGCTTAATATGTAAGGTTAATGTCCTACGGGCAATTCCCCAAGTGACAGCATCTACCCAACTATAATACATTTAGTGTCATCTCTGGATTTGGAGCATTCTGTGTCCCACTTTACAAAAGTTCTCTGGGTCATGGATCCAGTCCTAGAAATTGTTGCAAACACTGGTGATTCAGAGAAAAGGAAAGAGTATTTTCTTTGGGCCTCTGTTCTCTTGCTATTGATTCACAGAGTGGCACTTCGGATGAAGATGGTTTCCTTTTGGGGAACAGTTTTGTTCTTCTTTTCTTGTAATGGGTTTTGAGGGCTGCTGTGCTTCTGAAGTAATATCTAGTTGCATACGATATGCAGTCAGTCTTGAGAAGGCTTATGTGGAGTGATCAGAGTCAGCAACTGCATCCACATGTGCCATAATAATCCCAGGAAAACCTCCAAGTGGATACAAGTTCCAGATGTCCATCAGTGGCCGTCAATGCTTCTTGCATCAGTCTTTCGCCAGGGAGAGATCTGTAGCTCATTCTCTTCCCTAGCCATCCCTGTAATGCAGCAAAAAACTTGGTTGCAATGGGCTTTTGACAAGCCAGTTTACCCTCACTGTGAACTTTTTCTACTTCAATACTTGCTTATATCCGCTGAGGAAAACTGGCCTAGAGGTTACAAGTTAGGGCACTTCGGCTTATGGAATGTGTATGCCACTAGAACTGAACGGTACAGAGTAGTCTAGAAAGATTAGGGGAAGAATGTAGTAAAACACATTCTTGGACCTCTGCATTGTGCGCTTGCTCTTACTCAATTCGTAAAGACATGTTTCATTTTTCATTTGAATAAAATTCACCGATCCATTCAATGCACCGAGTACTGAAATACACCGATAACCGTTTCTCTGTAGCAGCCTTCTGATGTTGCCTCCTCAGAGCCATGGAAGCTGCACCTTGGAGCCTTACTACTCCTGCCTAGAATCTATGAAGGCAAACTGAGAAAGCACACACTTCCCAGCACCACGCTGACTAGTGACTCTTTAGAGACTAACCAGGATCCTGACCCAGAAACTTAGGCTGTTATTGCTGGAATGGTTGTCATGGATACAGCAACCTGTCATGCATCTCTCTCCTTGCATTTGATTTAGTTCTTAGAGATTGCAGCTGTTAAAAGGCACTGCTTAATAAAATACAAGAAGGCTCCTTTACACCAGTAATCATTTTTCTTCTTAATGAACTGGTCAAATTCTACAAAAATTTAACATGATATTTAATATTTCTTTTTTATAATTTATTTTATTTTATTTCTTATTTCAGAACTTTTGTTTGTTTATTCACTCATTTTTATGGCCAGATCAGCCCACCCCAAGGGCAGGGCTGGCGCAGCATGTGGTGCCGGGGATCGAACCGTGGTCCCTGCAGCCACCTAAGCTTTCCTAAGCAGGTGCTTTAGACCACTGAGCCATCCTGCCGGGCCCATATATTTAATATTTCTAATCACAACTTTTTCAATGTCAATGCATGTTTTAAGGCTATACGATAACTGCGAAGAGGTCTTGTGAAGTTTTGAGGCAGTCTTGTTTTGTAATATATTCCTTTCAGGTTTCTGTTCTTGTCTCCTAAGGATTTTCAATTTGCATTGGGCCCCTCGAGCAGAATGATTGTGCTATTCTCAGCAGCAGAATTAAAATCTGGGTTCTAAGTGCTATATAGCTCACCCATAAGCTCATTTCACCTTAGAGATCTGTGGCTGAATACTTGAATGCTGCAGTTTTACAGGGAAGGGGAGGCCTTGAAGTGGTTTCATAATAAACAAACCCACTTCGTAGACTGCAGACTGAAAGGGGAACATTGGTCATCGCTGGCACAGAGGAATGTGCTGTTTACTGCCAGGTGCTTGCTTCTCACGCTTTCCCTAGAGACCTGCAGTTTGAAAATACTGTATTAACTATTGTTATCGTAACAGGGATGGATTCCTTTAAAGCTGTTTTCAGCAAAACTTCCAAGGTTTCCGGAAACATTATCTTTCTTCCTTTTTAACCCTTTGCCCATTTCCTTGAAGTTAAAAGGAAATGCATAGTCAAATCTCGTTCCAATAAAAAAACAAACAAACAAACAAAAAAGTAGGAAATATGCTGAATTTATAGGATAATGTTGTTGGACCATTTCGGGGTGTGCTGAAGTGTAATATGCATTTATTCTTTATGCACACTGTCAGGTACAATGAATTCCCCTCCCCATCTGCTCTCATATGGAACAGATCTTTCTTGAATTGAGTTTCCATGAAAACTGTGATCCACGGGGCCTGGTGGGATGGCTCAGTGGTCTAAAGCGCCTGCATGGGAAGGCTTGGGTGGCTTCAGGGACCGCGGTTCGATCTGGGAGGGCTGAGCCAGCCATAAAAATGAGTGAATAAACAAAGGTTCTGAAACAAATAAATAAATAAATAAATAAATAAAATTTAAAAAAAAAAAAAAAGCTGTGATCCAACTCTGTAAAGCCTTTGGATAAAAAGCCATTCTAGCCACACACTCTGATCTTTCCTTTCCCACGTATTAAATTTGAGTTCCCAGAATTCTGATAAGAGACAGACATGCCTTAAACTGGAAATTCTTAGTTTCACTTTTGGTTCTGTTCTATTCCTTGTCTCCAGTGAGAGCAGTACATATGTGACCATGGGACACTAAGCCCAACCTCGGCTTTCTTTGTCTAGCTCAAATCCTGCAGCACGTGGAAATCAGTGGTATTGCCAAGGAGCATTAGACACCGAAGACAGCACTGCCAGTACATTTGACTTGAGCCACTGAGAAGAAGCTGGGTCCCCCTCCCCACCTGTGAGCGCCAGGCCCACACATGCAGCTCCAGATCCATGGGTCTGTGTGGAGTTTGTGGGGCGGCTACCAGGAGCAGGCCAGACATGATTTTGCGTATGTGCTTCTAGAAATAATCAAATCAACTCAGCAGATTCAAGTAGGACTTTTTGCTTCAGGAAGAATTAGAATAACTGACTTTGTTTCTTTTCTTTTAAAATAAGATTTTGCAGGGCGGCCAAATAGCTCAGCAGATTAAAGTGCCTGTAAGCAGGCGCAAGGGCCGGGGTTGGATCCCAGGGGCCTGCCGTGGAAGCCCCACCCCCAAGGCGAGCTGAGACAGCCATTGAGACTAGGAGTGGTGGTGTGCACCTATAATCCCAGCTCTTGGGAGGCTGTAAACAGGCAGATCACTAAGAGTCCGATCTAGTACTGAGACCCCGAATGGGGTCTAGTAGTAGACCCTTCCCTAGAATACAATAAATAAATAAATAAATAAATAAATAAATAAATAAGATTTCCCTATTTCTTCTATAAGACATCTCCTACGACCTTTTTAATTGGTTGTGATACTATTTTTTTTGCGCCAGAGCTAAAGAGGTGGGGAGGTAAACTTGAGAAAGAATATTGTGTAGTAGTTCCTACTTTCTGGGTATCAAGGAGCTTCTAAAACTATATAAAGTAGGACCATCAGTTTGTTTAGGCAGACTTCGCCTTCTCCTGGGGAGCATGACACTTCCTTTTCTGCTGGGGGACTTTGTGGGCAAAGCACTGCAACCTCGCCTCCTTGGTTCCAGAGTCTTCACTCTCAGGGTCCTACTTCTTTTCTAAGACAGGGCAGGGCTCTTGGCACAAAGTATATTAGCAGTTGCCTTTTGGAAGTTTTGCATCGACGACGATTTATGTGGCCCGCAGCTTCCCTCAGCCGGCATAATAAGCAGATTAATATGTTCCTTCTTGGCAAGAATGGAAACTAATTTTTTAAAGGAAGGAGGAAAAAGCATGCTGTGCTAAATCAGTGATTGCTATAGCAACAGGAACCCTGTTAGAAAAGAGAAAACAAGAAGTTACATTCCTGACAAAGAAGGTAGCAAAAACTCGCCCTTTTTCCCACTCAAACAACCCATACATATAGGACTCAGTGGCAGAAAGCTTGCTTAGCAAGTGCATGGCCGACTCAGCTTCTCAGAACTGCAGAAGCCAAGAGCGATAAACACACAGCAAAAAATGGTAATGTGTAGAAGAACCCTCAAATGTGCTGTCTATAATTTTGTCTAAGAATAAGCAGAAACAAGGCAATAAAATTACATTTCATTTGCTTTATTATAATTCTATTTCAGAAAACAAAGAGCACTAATAAAGAACATACACTATATCTTAAATAAAATAAATGCCACTGCCCTGGTGAATGCCCATTATCGAATGCAAACGTCTTACCAGTTCAGTAGGCAGAGACTCCAGGGGCCACACCTATGTCTCCTTAGGATGGGAGAGTGCAGGCGTTTGCGTAACACATACCTGCACAGCCTGCCGCAGTCTCTGTGGTTAGCACAGGGCTGGCTGTTCAGTGTGAACTGCTGGCCTTTCTTCCAAGGTAATTCTTGGTGGAGCTGATTTGAACACTGAGGGACCCTCAGGAGAATCCCTGGGCCATATGCATGAGATACCCTAGCATTCTCCAGGCTGTCACAATCAAAATGTCTTCACATACTGTCACATGTCACCTGGAGGGTAAATCACTGCTGGTTTTAGAGCAACCTTGCTGCACTCTTGGAGAGATCCAAGAGGAGAGATCTCAACTCAGGTCAAAGGCAACATGCGCAGATGCAGAAGATAAACTTATTATTATCTTGCCTGATTAGGTGGAAGCTTATAACTGTCACTGGCGTAGCCACCTTGGGTTAGATGTGTTCTTTTAAGACTAATCCTATTACCTTAATAAAACCATGGCTTTTTGTTTTGTTATTGTTTTTTCAGCTATTTTATCTAATTGTTACAAACTGAATTTTTCACAGAGTGCATAGAGGCAGTAGTCCAAATCTTTATTTCCTTTTCTTCTTCCTCGAATTGTCTTTTTCCTTTAATTATTTTTCCTGGAAACGTTTTCAGTTACATTCACATGAAATTGGAAAGGATTTCGGTAAGCTAAATAGTACATTCAGAATTAAGATTGCACAATGGAAATGAGAATACAATCACCTTTTACTGAAAATAACAGTACAGATCGTTGTAACGGACTTAAAAACAATGAATTAGAAGAGAGCAGATAAACATTTGGAGTACAGAAAGCCCTCCTTTGCAGCATTTTTTTTTAACTTTTGTTGTTTATTTATTTATTTTTATGGCCCACTCAGCCTGCCCTGAGGGCAGGGCTGGCGTTGCGCAGCATGTGGTGCCAGGGATCAAACCACAGTCCCTGAAGCCGCCTGCAGGAGCTTTAGACCACTGAGCCATCCTGTCAGGCCCCGAGAAAGCCCTCCTTTGATCCTATAAATCACCTCACAAATTTTGCTTCTGAGATTGTGTTAAACTGTAATGCCAGATGAAGGGACCGGAAGCAGACTGCTAGATTTCTTAATGTGCATGCTCTGATACAGAACTCTAAAAGCCCCACATGAGGTGGCTGGTGTCATTTTTCCTGGATATAGAACCCTGCTCTTGGAGGTTTGCTCTAATCATTATAACTTTCTGAGTTTTCAAAGAAAGAAGAAGTGATGCTGATTTTCAGCTTTTGGCTTTTGTGACTTTGTTCTTGATATTTGATAATTCTGTTTAAAAGACATACCAAATGTTTTAGAAGAGTCTACTTACTCTATATATTATGTGAATGTTGGACCAGCCGGTGCAGACGGGCTGGAAAAGAAGGGCCAATAAAATTGCCATTGGTCTGCTAATGTATTTCTCCTGCCTCTGAATTGTCTACTGGCTGATGCGACCAGCATGGTATGCATCCGCTTCATTGTAATATTCAAAGTTCTCATGGAGGATAAACAGCAAATTTCTAGCTTCACACAGTGTAAGAATAACCAAACCCAAGGAAAAGTAATGTAATCTGACTTAATCAAGACATTTCTCTCTCTCTTTTTTTAAAAAATGTATTTGGTACAGGATCTCATTACACAGCACAGACTCGCAGTGAACTCCCTATTTTCAACCTCTCCAGAGCTGGGATTACAGGTGTGCACCATCACGCCGTCTCAGAGGCAGCTCAGCATGGGGGCGGGGCCAGCACAGCATGTGCTGCCAGGGATCGAACCCTGGTCCCTGCACTTATCTAAGCAGGTGATTAGTTTGCTGAACTATTTGCAGGCCCTCCTCCTCCTCCTCCTCCTCTTTCTCCTCTCCCCACATCCTCTTCCTCCTCCACCTCCTTCTCCTCTTCTTCTGTCATAATCTTTTATAACAGAGGAAGCTCCTGTTTTGTTTTCTCTCTAGTAATGATCTTAGGAGATCATTTGATGTACCCTTTCCAAATGGTCATTCCTTCTGCCCGACTACTTCACAATAAATGGCTGGAGAAAAATGGGCTGTGTTCTCCTTCTTCACCATTTTTCCGAAGAATTAGAATTCCTGATTCCCAGAACGTATTTCTCATCCTACACTTTTTTGCACAAGGACACAGTTTCTATTTATTCAAATTCCCTATGTCACACCAGCATTAACTTTCCTTTCTGGGTGATGTTTCTTCTTCAAAGTGGTCCATATGCAGTCAGTGCATAACTTTTATCCTACCTCCTGTTTTCTTTTCTGTCCAGTAATAACCAGTTGGAAGCAGTAGGTCAAATGACCTCCTAAGTTCTATGGCCTGAAATTCTAGGATAAAAGTTATGATAAAAGATCTTGAGGTAAAGTACACGGACTTGTTCCTTAGAGGAACCCACCGGGCCTTCTACATTTATTGAGTCCCTGACAAAAAAAGATAGATTCGTATATACGAGTAATATTTCTCAAGTTGGAAGATACTCCAAGGAAATAAAATCAACTTCTGTATATTGGTCTCCCTTGTCAATAATCTTTCTAGAAACTGCACAATATGCCAAACCTGCCTCAAGTGAAATGCTGGTTTTTGTTTATATGTTGAAACCCCCAAGAGCTTCATGCACTCACAGAGGAAGCTGTTGAGGGAAATGGAATTATGGGAACACCATGACTGTGGTGCTAGGGGGAGGAACCTAGTCAGAAGTGGAAGATCGTGAGGGACATGATCTGGGTGGGAATGGCTCCCTCCTTGCTGTCTCCCTCTCCTCTCTGGCCTCTCTTTCTCTTTCTGCTTCCTTGCCACATGTCTCAGTTACTCTTCTCTTGTTTCTGGGACAAATACTCAACACCCAACATGAAGGAAGAAAAGGTTTATTTAGCTCACAGTTACTGGAGGTTTCAGTCCATCCTGAAACCAAGGCAGAGGACATCAGTTCATGGCGGCAAAGTAGTAACAATAGCAACAGAGAGCGAGTCTGTTCTTCTGTCTCTCTTGTATTACACTCAGACTCTCTGCCTCAGGCAGGGTGTAACACTCATACCCATAAGCCCAGCAGTACTAAGACCCATCATCCCATCAGTACTAAAACCCATAATCCCAGTGGATCATGAGTCAGTCTCAAACTCTAGAAGTCCCCACCCCACGATTGCATGAGGCTTTGAGGGGACAACTAGACACAAACCATAACACCACCATTATCTGAGCACTTTTCTTCCCCTAAGCCCCTTTCCACCATATTTCTGCCTTGGATCCACCAGATGATGGACTGAAAAACATGATCACAACAAGCCTCAACTTTAAGTTGTGGGTGTCAAATACTGTATCCTTAGGGAGTAAAAAGCAAGTGACTAGAAAATCCACCTGGAAGCCTGGGTGTTTATCTGTGTTCACTGGTTGACCTCTCAGGCAGCTTCCTACCTGGGAATGGAAAGGCTGGGATGAGATATAATCTGTACCGACTTGGTCATAGAACTTGTGAAACACTTACTCTTGGTTTTATGAAGGAGCGTGTTGATTGTGATTATACCGAAGTGTACCACACTATAGTAGATATGGCCTTCTGGTACTAAGAGGCTGCTGAGATGAGTGTTATGCACCAGCTTGCTCAAAGAATAGTTTGGAGCCAAGGTTATGATTCTTGTGTGGCAATGGCATCCCTCAATAGCACGGTTGGTTGCTAGGGTAACCACTCTCCAGGCTGGCCTTGAACTCACTTTGTAGCTCAGGCTGCAATCCTCCTGCTTCAGCCTCCTGAGTGCCAGGGTGACAGGCGTGAGCCACCATACTGAGCTTTTAATGGTAGTCTTAAATAACTTCCTAATCTGATTCCTGTTTTGTAGATTTGTAAGATATCCCTGGATTTGGGTGTTTAGATGGTGTAAGCACTTCACAATTTCAGTCCTTATTCTTTCTTAATAATTTTCATTCTTGAAAGCAACAAAATATGTTAGCATTCTCTTTGTTTTGTGGCTTACCAAAAAACTGCATTTTACTTCAGGTTTTATTTCATTTTACCCAAGCTGTAGAATAAAATAAGAAATTTACAAAAGAAAAAATGTCTAACAAAAACATCTGGAGCACAAACACAAATTGAAAACAATGTGGAAAAATTTAAAAGGTCTGAGAGAAGGAATATTACATATTATCTCTTACAGTTCAGAATACTTACATGTTAGCTAATATATCATCTACAACTCAAAATCTTTTTAACAGCTTTGTAATATTCAGTAATAGAATATCATATTTCAATGAGAAATGTTATATCCAGGACATTTAAAACTTCTATATACTTGTAAATTTGTATTTGGCAAGGTACTGATTTTTAAATACGTCTCTGTAGGAGGCTTTTCTGAATCAAAGAGAAGACATTTGGAAACTTTTTGGTACACATTGGTAAAGTGCTGTCAAGAAAAGTCATATACTAATCCTTCAGAGGCTTCCTGTTTTTATTTTATTTTACTTTATTTTATTTTAAGGAAGGGTCTACAGGGTGTTCAGGGTCTCACAATTAGGTTGGACTCCTAGTGATCTGCCTGCTTATAGCCTGCCAAGAGCTGGGATTACAGGAGAGCGCCACCATGCTCAGTCTCAGTTGCTGTCTCAGTGGATCCCAGGGGCAGGGCTGGCACAGGGGTTCAACCCCTGGTCCCTGTGCCTACTTGCAGGTGCTTTAATTGGCTGAGCTATCTGGCTGGCCCGCTTCTGGGGTTTTAGTCTGCTGTGTTTAAGCTTTTTCCTTTACTATGTTCTCCCCAACTTGCAGAAATCCTTCTGCCTCAGCTTCCCAAGTGCTGAGATTATAGGCATGCACCACCACACCTGGCTAAAGCTCCATATTCTTATCCTTCTCTTTTCATAGTTTTGACACACATTCTCTGAAAGTTACAAATGCTTTGAAAAACTGTTAGTCTAAAAGAGATTCATCCAGCAAAGTCAGAAAAACATGTCAGAAATTTACTCTTGGTTTTATTAAGGAGCATGGAATAAACACTGTTAAAGCTTGTGTTCAAGAAAACTGTTTAGTGGGGGCTCTCTGGCAACTGGCGGAGAAGAAGTACCTAGAAGTGGGGGGTACATCTATCACAGGACTGCTGGCTGTAAAACCAAACTGTGAAAGAGGGCTTTTTTTTTGAGAACAGAATCAAACCATGGTGCCTGCTATCTGTAGAAGTATTTAAGAACCTACTGGTCCTTAACCAGGTGAAGGTAATCAATGATATTATTGACTACTACAGAAATTGAATAGTAGCATTCCACTTAGGATTATTTTAGATCACAAATTTATTTTTTTTGTAAGTATTTTATCCCTCAGGTTTAGTAGAACTAGATTACCATAAGAAGACCTGGAACTAGCTTAGTGGGTAAGATAAATTTGAAACCATAAACTATATTATTTATTGTCTATCATAAAACTTAAAAAATGATATACTTTATCTAGATACATGAAATTTCTTGTCAAGTGATATATAAAAACATTAAAAAATTGTACAAAATTTGTGACTTTCTGCTTCATGACATACCTATATGTTACCTATATGTTTGTGATCTTGGACTGGTTGCTTATGGGAGTAAGAGGAAATTTCAAAAGAAGACAGATTGTGTGAGGAAAAAAATAACAATAGGGGACAGCAGGTACATGCTCATTAATTATTCAAGGTGTAGGAGAGCAATTTTGGAGGCACCGTGACCTTCAAATGTATGCCAGCCATGAATGCAATAAGATAAATAGATGCCACATTGTGCAGTTTCAAGCCGATAGAACATGGGATTTATCAAATATTTATTCAAACAAGCTAATGATGCAACCAAGCACGAAGGGTGGAAGCGATTGTAATGGAATTGCTCTTACTGTATGTCTGGTAATTATTTACCAAAATGCCAATTAAGGAAGGAAATTGAAATCATTTGAAACTAGATACTAAATTAAAATATAAAAACCCACTTCCATTTGTCGATTTGTGTGTGTGTGTACACCACTGGGGATTGAATCCAGGGACTTTGCACTAAGCTATAACCACAGCTCCTTTTGAGATTTACTGTTTTAAAAAATAGTCATACTCAGTTGTCCAGGTAGGATCTTTTTGTGACTTTCACAGAATGCTGGGACCATAGGAATAATTTATTTACTACTGCTTTGTTTTATTATCTTTCACTATTTATTTATTTATTTGTTTGTTTGTTTGTTTGTTTGGTACAGGTCTTGCTATGCAGCCCAGAGTCGTAGTGATTGTCCTGTCTCAGCCTCCCCAGCACTGAGATTACAGGTGTGTGCTATCACACCCAGTTTCTGTGGCCAGCAGGGCATGCCTGGGATTCAAGGGCTGGCACTACATGTAGTACCAGGGATCGAATCCACATCCTTGCATTTGCCAGGCAGGCCATTCACTACTCTTTTAATACAAAAATTAAAGATTTTCTTTACTTTAGGGATTGCCAGTTCTAAATGTGTTCTTTCATATTTGTTTTCACCATACCTGTTAGACATAATTTTCAGCTTCAGTTTCTTTTAGGATAGTTCTAAGGCATCTAATAAAATGCATCCTGATTTCTCCCAGTTCCTTCTCAGTTGTCTTATTTAACCAAATTATGCAATTAAGAAAAATATTAGTGTTTGCACTGTATTTACTAATATTTATAGAGCAGACTTCTTGTTTTTTCACAGAAATAACTATCTTTTAAGTCCTCATATTTCATTTGTTCTTCTATTTAATACACTACTGTAATTATAGGGAAAAAGTTGTGTGAACAAGTTTAGGAATAACTCCTATTTAATCCTTGGAAATTATGTAATTCTACTATCCCATCATACCCTAAGTATAGTTTACCAGGTACAGTTGTCCTGTGTACTGGACAGTGGGAAATTCAACATATGTTCATCTTTCAGTCAAGATTATTTAGGAGAGACACTGCTGTCAAATCTTGGCACCCACAGTGTTAGATTCGGTGGTAGGGCCTTAGCGCATGTTAATTAATTCACAGTGTAGAGAGGAAGACAGATATTTAAGGGAATGACTATGTAAAATGCGATGTAAGTTCTACAACAGAAGAATATGTTGGAGCCCAGTTCCATAGAGACAGCTTTGACTAACTGAATAAAATAAGGATTAATAAAATATTACAAGACATTTGACCCAAAGTTTGTTGGTTGAATAATATGCCAGACTGAAGAAAAGCATGAGAACTCACAGATTCATTGAAGTCCTAGAATTCTTGTCCTTTCTAGGGTCCACAAAGTTTGTCCTGCTGGAGACTAAAGTACTAGAGGGCCTGTTAGAGTTGCTTTAAGAGAAATAGAAAAGGAGTCCTGCGGAGGAGTAGGGGATGCGAAAGGTTCATTCCCACCAGGTGTGTGGGAGGTGGGGCGTGGAGATGTGGTGGCCGAGGGGAGAAATTCCTGGAAAAGGCCCCCTCTGAGCGCTCAGCTTGCTGGATGCTCTTCGAGGTAGCGTACAGCCAATTCGTGATTCTGATGTCTGGAGCCTTCAGCTGAGGTTGTGGATGGAGATCTCTAACCCAGGGAAGCTAACTAGCCTGCTGGGTAGACATTTTTCTCCTAGTGATTGTATTCAGCTACAGGGAAAGCAGAGCTTGTGGGACTTTAGATTCTGGGTTCCTTCATTCTGAGAAAAAAAAAAAAGTCTTAACTCAAACACTGAAAAGTGTGGAGGCTCAGCAAGTCAAAGCAGAAGGAAGCATGTCACAGGGAAAGAAGCCATTTTTTACTGCCCTATTTTAGGTCTGATATGCGGGGTGATTTGTGGAAAAGTAGCACATTCCCTAAAGAAGTAGGACACCTGGTAACCCTCATTTTTTGTTGAGAAGCCAGATCTAGTTGTAGCCAGCTAAGCGAGTGAGTCCTTTTAAAGTCATGAAAATCCCATCAGATACATCGTGGACCACCACTGTCCAGGAAAATCTATTCAGTGTAACCTTTGAAGTTCTGGGAGTGCAGCAGTGCAGTGATTACAGCACTAATCACTTGACTGAGTCATTTTATTTTGCCTTCGGGTGACAAAATGTGCTTCAGGCATAGCTGGTGGAGCCCACATGGGCTGCATAGTTGGTGATGCTTTTGGTCAGACCTCGATAGCTACCGTCAGGCATGAATGTCATAGCTGTTGATCAGTAATGTGAGATGACTCAAGTATGTTTCTTTTTTCCTCACGAAAGCTCCTCGTGAAGGCTGCAGGATGAATAGGCCTTGCTCCCACCCAGACATTAATGTCTACAGTTGGTGTTTCATACTAGTTCCCGGGATCTGTTTACACCTCTTCAAGGCTGCCTCGTGAGGAGATGGGGAAGGCCAGGGCCGGCCCCTCTTTTCCTGTATGTGAGTCTAACTCCAGCTCTTTGTCAGCACAGCGTGGGCATAACACCTGGACCTGTTCCAGCCTCAGCTGATTTACTTGGAAAACAGAGGCCTGATACTTAGGTTGTTTACCTCCTGGCCTTGGTACTGGGCTACGACAGCAAAGAATGCTCTGAATATTGCAAAGCACTCACAAGGTGAAAAGTACTAAAAAGAAATTTTGCATGATTCCTGCTCTACGTATTACCACAGTCATTAGAGTGTCAGAGTGCTTGTGTGTTACATCCAGTTACATAGACCAGATTTGAAATATTATTAGCCATTTCCAAATGGACAACACATCATTTTCTAATAGTTTTTACTGGAAGAATAGTTCAGTGAACTGTTAAGATTTTATACTCGTTATGTGTTTTATATGACATTTAGCCTGGGATCTTTAATAGATTAAATAAGGCCTCCAAGTTAACTCTATTAGCTAAAGATTTTTAATGTAGCAGAAACTAGCTAGATGTTGAATAGTAGGATCACAGTATGGTCCAGGATTAGTAACATTAACAACCCCCGGAGACTTAGAAATTAAAATAGTTAGGAGCTAAACCAATGCTAAGTCAGGAGTTCTGGAAAAAGGTTCTTGCAGCTCATAGTCTAATAAACTCTCAGGAGTAAGCAAAGTAGGATGTTTAAATATTTGCATTTATTGATTTTTTTTCCCTGAAAAGTATTAAAATTATTGGAAACCTTATGTGTTCCTGGCCGTGCCATGATTCACCTATGCTTAGAGCTTGTCATGGTTGCAGCATCCTCTGGGTCAGGAGTGAGTTACATGTGGTAGCCACACTCAAGATGAGTTGGGGGGTCGGGGACCACCTGGGCTACTCTCCTTGAAGAAGGAGCAATGATCTCCATTTGGGCTGAACCTGGTCCTGTGTCCAGGTACTGATATGTACCACGCTGGCTAGGACTTGCCCTAGCCATTCAACTGGCTCTGAGCAGAGCATGTCGGTCCAGCTGAGGAGAGGGTAGTAGTCTTCAAAGAAGCCAGGCCTGTTTCTCTGGAATCCCCCACTTGCTGCTCCCTAGTGTGAGCTGGGTTGAGATGAAGAGCCAATGGTCCAGGCCGTTGGCTGGGATGGAGCTTTGAGATAAAGACTGTGACTTCCTGGAGCTTGAAAGATTACACATCAGAGCTGAAGCACTGATCCCCTCAGTTGTACAACACAGATTACTCTTCCTTCAGATCCTTTTCTCTGCATATGGCAGAGGTGATTTCAAGGCTCCTGTTTAACCCAGCTCCCAGCACTTACCAACTTCCTGCCATTCTCACAGTCACTCATCCCCAAGCCATTCCTTTCTTCCTGAATGAATAAAACCTAGGTTTGAATAAATAAATAAATAAATAAATAAACCCAGGTTTGTCCTTGAATCAAGGCCTTTGTTCCAGATAGCCATCGCCATGGCTAGACTTAAGACCCCTGGGCTCCACATAAGTATAACTATGCCTTAGTGGCTTTCTTCTCTTCTGTGGGTTGTGCAGGAAGTAGCAGATTGGAATTAAATTGATGGCATTCCAATAACTTATCCATAACATTGAAAATGTAAAATTTCTGGACCAAAACAAGGACCAGGAAAGGGTTTTCCATAATTGGAACTCAACGTGGCCAGAAAACATTACCTTCTCTGCACAGTGACTGCCATCCAGGCCCAAGAATGAAGAGGATTTTTCTAGAATTCCACCCATTAGACCACAGTGGCAGACACGGTAATTACCAAACGCAATGTAGAAATAAATTTACATTTTGGAAACAAAATGTTCAAATTAGGCAATTGGAGAAAGAGACTTCGAACAGAAAACAGGGCCATGGATCTTTTGCAGAAGGGCATAAGGTCAAGGAAAAGAGGTCAAACAAAAAGGGCACAGAAAGTATTAAGACATGCTATGTACACAGACCGGCTTCCTACGATGAATGTAGTTGTTATGTACAGCAAACATGTACTAATAGAAACAAAAGTTAAAACAATTAAAATAAAAAGATGAGTAGAACCTGCTGATTCCTTGGCTGAACATTTTTGAAGCAGTCAACACTCACAGGGTGCACCAGAGATATCACTGAGCGGCATAGCACCTGCCTTGCAAGCATAGGCTCCTGAGTTTGATTCTCAGTACAGAAAAATAAAAATGAAAAACAAAGAACCACCCATGGCCTGAGCATCACTGGCCCTTCTTAGCCATTTCACGAGAGACTGGAGGCCTACACCGGCCCCTTGGCTAATGGCTCCTGCTCTCAGGTGGCTGCCTCTGCATCCACATGTGCTTTGCTTCTGAACCACACCCAAGAGTGGCTGACCAAGAAGGCCACTTCCCATGTCCACAAGGCCTCTTTTGTTTTTTTTCTCAGAAATAAGTGTTTGAGGTTGAGCAGCATTTAAGCCAAGGCATGCTTTTACAGGACAGCCTAGTTGACAGTGAAATTGTAGAAGAGCAGGTGTTTACTTCTGATCTCAAAGAGACTGTGGTTATTTTCCCAAATATGGAAAAGCAAAGTGAGCACTGACCAATCTATATAAGAAATGATTGAAATGAGATCATATTGGACACTGTCATTCACTCAAGTCTGCCACAGAATAGGCATAGTTCTCAGTCTTTCACATATGGACTTCAGGTTTTTGACAAATATTTCATTGCACACAAAATATAAAATACATTTTAAGAAAACAATTAGCTAGAACACCCTGGCAGGTTTGTTTCATTCTATCTATGGTAGTAATCCTGAATCCTATGTTACACATACAAATTTTAATGCTTTTGATGCCATGTTGCAAATATAGTGTGTAAATCACCTGAAAGCTACACAATTAATATATTTCTACTTAAAGTAAGGTGCATTTTCCTATATGTATATCATGTAGATAAGTTTGTTAGGAAATTCTCCTATTCTTCTAGCCTCTGTTGTCTTAAAATTCTCTGCCGGGACTAAATAAGATGAACAGTCAGAAAAAGAAATGCTCCCCAGTCTTGAGCTAATTCTGTCTCAAATTCATCAGAGCCAAAGAGACTGATACTGAGAGTATGTCATTCCGTTACTCCCTTGTTTTTTGTTTGTTTGTTTATGTGTTTTATGTCTGTTAATTAACTGATAGAGCTCTCCTCCTATCTCTGAACTGCTTTAAGCTATCAAGTGTGTCTTGTGACCAGGATCAGCTGCAAACATGGCATCAATTAACTTACCAAAACAGAATCTTGGGTGATTAATCCATAATGACAGGCTGCTCTCCTGACTGATTAAATTCATTATCAAGCAGCCAGAGGTAGAGCACTCTCCATGGAAGATTTATTGCTGTGGAATTACCTTTCTCTCTTAGACTGATGAAACGAGGTCTGATCAACAAGAAAGTTGAACATATTAAGGAACCCCTTGAAAGGATAATGATAGGCTCTTTTCAAGATGCCTGGCCTGTATGTTGAGTGCCTCAAAACACACACACACACACACACACACACACACACACACACACACATTCTTAAATATATGTCATTGATGCTTATTTGAAAAGTGGTCGAAACTGATTATCATCACCCTATAGGCTAATTAGTTTCTGTAGTGTCCCTAAGTATGAGTTAGGAAAAAAGGGTGAGATTTGTGCTCTTATTCTTTCAGCCACCTCCTTGATTCACCTTAATACCAGTGAGGATACATTAGTGTATATGTTAACATTTTAGTCACTTGATTCTCCATTCTACAAGTCTATTAATGATAGCCTGATTAATCTCCCTGATGAGATCAAACCCCCTTTTGCAATACTGTTCTTTAAAATTTCATACACATACACAAAAGCTCAGCATAGGATTAGGTCTTTTCTATATCTAAATGTGAGTCTTTTATTTCATTCTTTAAAATTATCCTAGTCACCTGAACTGAAAGCATCATTTGTCACATGGTCTCTATGACTTTAGGTACTCAGGAGCTCTTTCTGTTACATCAGGGATTTCTTTTCCTGAATGTTTTGTTTTGAATATTCAATACATTGATCGACGATTATTTCATGTTGTCTTCTGTATTCAAGCAAGGAGTTTGCACAGACCGATACCTCTCTGAGATCTCCTAGGAAGAGTACATGAATTCGTTTGCTTTATCAAATGGCCACCCAATCCATTTGATGCCCATGCATTTGGAGATAAGTGAAACAGAATATCTAGATCTATTGTTTCATGGGCACTGTCAGGGGACAGGGGACACAAACAGTAAAGCATTGGGGTGTGGAAGTCATTTACAGACACTTAGGAAATCCCATGCACCATGTCACTTGTCATTGAGCCTTACCCAAATGCTTTGTTTTTTTTTTTTTGTGGGCATAAAAATAGGAATAATGGGTTCCAGAGATACTGTGCAATTTTGGTTAAATTACTCAAAAGCTCTCTGAGCCTTCATTTCCTTGACTGTAAATTGGATAAATTAACACTTTCCATTAGGTTGTTATGCAGACTAAGTAGATAATGGACATAAAACAACTTGCAAAATGCCAATGCAAAAGTAGATATGAAAGAGATCTTACCACCACGCCTACCTGTATGTTCACCTTGGAGTCATTACAGAAGCAGGGAAAAAGGTGGGGACTATACCTTTTTCATTGCATAATGTAAATTTTTAACATGTGTAATTTAATCACAACTATGATCATCTATTTTTGAACAGCTTGTTTTTGCTAAGACCCGGCAGAGAACTCATGTGTTGAAAGAATGATTCATCTGCAAGAGCTTTGTATAAGACAGCATCACACAAGATGAGGAAAAGTAATTTCCAAATTGACATCCCCAGTTGTAAGCTCATTTCCTCTACACTACAATACTTAATGAGAATAAAATTTTAAAGAGACATCCTTAAGAGCAAAGCAATAATAATAATGATGACAGGTGCATAGATCTGGACCTTGCTTTCCAGTTTACAGTTGGTGACAGAGTTTAATTTTTCACCCAAGTTGGCTGGACCAGTTGAAATGAGAATCGCATGCCCACAGTGGCATTCTGTGAGAATTCTTTTTTTCCTTTGTATTCCCTCAGCACCTGTTGCCATAAGCCGGTAGGGAGTTTCCCACCATTCACGACTAGGTGAAGCAATTTGCCATCCCTTCCTATGTTAAGATGAAACCCAGAGATAATGACTTTCCACTGTTACACTGGGGAAATGAATGAAGAAAGAAAATATACCCTGTAAACAATGGCTTATTAACCGTGGGGAGAAGATATTTTCAGCAAGGTTTCCTGCAATCTACATTTAATAGGAAAGGGTCTCCAACCTACAGAGAAAGCAAAAAAAATATATATATATATTATATTGACTTCTAAAGACTAATTCAACACTTTTGAGAAGCAGACTTTCTAGTCTAGTGATCAAAAAGTGGTAGAGAGAGGAAGAGGAGATCGAGCGCTTGATTGAAGCGAACTCCCCCAAAATCTCTTGACCTTTTCTGGAGTGTGGTGGGAGTGGTTGAATGCAACAGAATGTAGAATCCAGCTGTCTCTGAGGATTGCTTAGCAGTATTTTCTGTGAAGAAAAATCTTCAACATGACAAACAGTGTGATTTCCCGAAGGGAAGGGAATTTGTGGCTTCTTAAAATGGAAAGTGTTACATGTCGTTGAGCTAAGCCGATTAATGATTCTTAGTTGTAGATTCTGCCAAAGTTAACAGATCCCTGAGGTAGATAGACCATATACACAACTGAGTTATGCCATCTCTAGACTGTTTTTTTTTCTCTCTCTTTCTTTCTTTTCATCTTCTCCCTAAGAGTTTTATGACTGTATATACCCTTGGCTTCAGTTTACAGTAGGATTAAAGTCTTCTGTTTAGATTTGTAGATAAAAGTTTGGGGTGTTGAAGGTGATTATTATAAATATTTTTCTATTTCTGGTAGCAAGTTATCAAATCCTTCTTTCATTAATTCTTTTCTCTTTAAATTACTTGGCCTTCATAGCCAGGCCTTACAAATAGATTTTATTTGCTCTGCAGGGAATAAACAATAGTCTCAAATTAAGAAATGCATAGAACATGATGCTCTGATTTTATGTGTACAGATAGTTCTACTTTGGAGTCTCAAGAGCCTGCCTAGAGAAACCTACTCAGGCCCTGGTTACTTTATAAAATAATGTTGTGTGGCTGTAGGGATGCTACTATAGTCCTAAGGAATGCATTGATCTACTCTCCAGGGAAAGAATTTCTTGAGAACACAATCAACTCTGTCTTCTCAGAGATAATTTTGCATCTGCCATTCTCCAAGAAAACTTTAACTTTTTATTTTTCCTCTTGAAATATATTTTTTTTCTCTGTGTTATTTGTATAAAAATCCCAGCTTAATACCAAGAACTAGGTTTTACTGTGTCTGCTCTGTGAATTTAGCACGTGGTGTCCTTTGCCTTCGTTATTTCCTTTGTTCCTCACACATCCCTACCAAGTATGCCCCTGCTTTATGGATGAGGAAACTGGAGCTTGTGAGATTGGGACCAAGCTCTGTCAGCCACCCTCACTCACATTCACAGTCTCCGTACATATTCCCACTTTGACTCATTCTAGTCAATAGTACAGCCTGGGACTTCTGCCTAATTTTCTCTGTTCCCACAGTTTCTCCACCAAAGTCCTACTCTGTTTCTGATGCTTGATGTTTACCTGAAAGGCAAAAATCAAGGACTTTAACTTGAGAGATCTTTCGCTTTATCCAAATCCAAGCCCCAGGCTAGAAATTGAATACGAGTCTGTACCTGAAAGCCAGGCTTCTGTGAAGATCTGAAGGGAGGGCGAGCTGGGATCTTGGCAGGCCCTGGGCACGAGAACAGCTGTGTCTCACTCAGAGATCCTGGAGTCCTGAGCACAATTCTGAGAAAAGAGACTTCTTCTTGCTATCATTCCCATATAGGAAAGGAAAGACCGTCAGGCTTTGCAAATCAGGAGGTGAAATGGAAGGAGGGCTTTACACCTGTAGACGTCTAGGCTGGGTCTTCTGGGAATGCTAGTGCACTTAGCCATGCAAAATGAAATGCACTGAGCTTAGAGCCGCAATTCTTGGGCTTTCATTCTCAATATCCCTGGTTATCTTCAGTCACTTGCAGTTTCCTTATTTCTAAAACAGATGACAATAACTGTTCCTAACGCAGTAATTAGGTAAGACTACACCTGTGCTAGTTCCTTCTGTTGAGAAATACTGGAATTACTATTAGTGAATTGAGTTTCTGACCTAAGAATACAGAAGAAACTTTCTTTGGTGTCATTGTCTGTTGACTGAGTTAAAGCAGCTCATGCATCGAACATACTTTGCAGTTCATTATTTGTGTGAATCCCACTTTGAGCAAGAAACTGCAGTCAGTCTGGTAATAAGACAGCAGGAAGTGCAGTTTTCAAGGGAATGGTGACGCCTGTGGTCGGGAGAATCGGCGAGGCTGTGGATTGCACGGCAGAAAGGAGCTGCTCAAAAACAATTCCAGGCAAGCGAGGGGAATGCACACATTTGTGGTGGAATGAGAGGGAAAGGAGGAAGAAGGCCTATGGAGCCTCACTCGTAGAGCAAGTTTGTGGTTCTTAGGTGCCGGAAGAACTTAGAAATGCTTGAGCCCTCACAGTGTACCAGCTTAGGTTCTGGTTTGAGAACGAACTGTAGAAAGGTCCTTTCTTCCTGCATGGTGACCAAGTAGCAAGTGTTTAGGAAAGAGACTCTTTTCTTTCATTTGAACTGGCCTGTTATGTTGAATCTGGTGCTCAGATTATTCGGAATTTATAAATCTGCTGCAAAAAATAAATCCTCTGTCTGGTCATGTTTTCTAAACTGAACTGGACAACATTCATTTTGTCTTTCTCTAATATAGTTTGTTTTGAGACAAGGTCTGTCTTGTTGGGCAGTTCAGGCTGCTCGTGAACTCACTGTGAACCCAGGGTGACCTCAAACTCATAGCAATCCTCCATCCTGGCTCAAGCTCCCAAGCACTAGGGTTACAGGTGTGCACTGCATACCCCAGACTACTTCTGGTTTTATAGTTATCACAGACATGTGGCTGTGCCTGCTGTCGTATTTCACAGATCTTTATCTTTATGAAGAAGTTACTCAAAGGTATCCAACTGAAGTTTCAGCTCTTTCTCTCTTGGCTCTGAGCATGTTGTTTTGCTTTGTTTCTCTTCTGTACCAGTAGTGGTAATGTCCAGTTTATCCCCACAGTGTTTAGCCCTCTGGATTGGCTGTTATGTTTATCATGCAAATGCTGCATCTAATTGGCTTCAGTCAGTGGCTCAACAGTTCAACCCTGAAGACTTTTATAAGAGATGCTAAAGCAAATACAGTTGGTTAGGCAGAACTTTGATTCCTATATGTTCCATGGCTTGGTGTTCAGGAGTACTAGAATGGCTGACAGCCATAGATGTAAGTTCAGGATGCTCAAACTTGGCTGACGCACAGCCCATGGCATGCGACGCAAACAACTGAAATTTGCTAGAAGTACAGTGAAACAGCCCCAGAAAATTAGTATCTAAAAACCTAAACAACCACTCCTCCAAATAAGCATGAAGCCCCCAAAATTAGCCTTGATGACTGTGTCTGCATTTTCTTTGGGCAGAATTCTGGAGATTCATGCCCATTACCAGTGAAGATGCCATGCACTGATGTTTCCATTTCCTGTTTCGTGCCCTGTGTGCTCCATAAATGACTCCATGGCTTAGTGGTTTGCTCCCTTAGCACACTGCATTTGTGAGCAAAGAAACAACCCAGGTTAAGTGACTACAGTGTGAAGGGGTAAGGGAAGCAGTAGAAGAAAATCTTCCTCTATCTACCTGAACACCCAACGTATATCCTATGAGATTAGTAAACCCTAATTCTTCCCAATTAAAAAAATAGAGAAATTCTAAACAGATTACTGAAAGTTACATCTTCATTTCTTTTTTCTTTTTTTTTTTTTATTACTTTTAAAAGAAATAACGATGAGATGGCTTCAAAACACATTAGTAGTACATTCCCAGTAATTGATACAATGCATATTGTTGTCCTCATAGTTATTATTCACAGGACAGGAGGTAAATATAGTACTTTTTCTAATCATTATTGGTACAAAAAATTTCATTGAACTAAGAGAAAGTAGTTGTATACATAGCCCAGTATTTCATAATAGCAGTGGGTTATTGGCAGAACTGGCAGTGTTGGAAACCATTGATTTAAGCTTTTTACAGCTCAGCATACTAACCTAGCTTTACATTTTATGTCATATGGTTAAACTTTTCTGCTGGGCGGTTAAGGGCAAGTTAAAGCAAGACCTATATAACAAAACATATAACTTTTGTATCTCCCAAGGTCAGTCAAATTCCCTCAGGATTTATTTTGAAACCATGTACAGTGCTTTGTAGAACTGTTGTGAATGTCAGCCGTCTAGATGAGTCACGGACACTGCTTGACCAGTTTGCTCTCGGTGAAAGTCTGAGAGAATGTTTTCTCTCTAGGTAACTCTCCTTAGGCACACTATACATCATCAATCCCTTTTCTCTGTGGTTCCATAATCTCCTTGAACAGAAAATTTGGGAAACCACTAAATTATAGGATGCTACCGTACAGGTTCTCTTATGTCCTGAGTCCTCACTGACCTTGAAGGGCTAGGGCCAAAGTATTGGCTATCTTGTGGCCTGTCATTTTCTTTAATTTTTGGTCTGTAAACTTACATTCTTAACCCTCCAGAAGAGAAGCTTACTGATACTATTCTTCTTATATCATAGGTACTTGAGCTTAACATCACTGTCTTTCTGAATATCAAATGTCTTAGGCTTAACTTGCAATCAGTATTTTCCATCAATTTTATAGAAAGCAGTGTGGAGACTCCTTAAAAAACTACAACTGGAAATCCCATTCAATCCAGCTATCCCCTTACTGGGAATTTGCCTGGAAGAACTGAAAACATATCATAATGTTATCTGTGCACCTGTGTTTATAGCAGCACAATTTGTGATAGCCAACTCATGAAAACAACCAAAATGCCCATCATCTGAAGAATGATTGAAAAAAGAAGTGGCATTTTTATACAGTGGAATATTACTCAACTATAAAGAATGAGAAGCTAGAAGACTTCATATGTAATTGGATGTATCTTGAACATATACTCATAAGTGAAATAAACCACACCGACATGTATAAGTATCATATAATCTCCCTAGTATAAGAACTCAAAAGAAGAAATAAAAATGGAAGGGCATAATACTAGTGAATGGAAATCAAGAACTTAAGGGTTAAACAATGAAGAGACTATAAACAGAAAAGATAGGTAACATGACAGGAGCAAAACCATGCATTTATATACACAGGATGAATTAGACAATGGTCTTAAGAACCTCCAAAAGGTTTTTCACACTTAGGATAGCAATGTGTAGCATTAAAACTATGCTTGGAATGTCTGCCATTCTGGACTTTTAGATATGTGCTGCTTCTAAAGTAATTTCAGTTGCTACTATACTCTCTCACATGTAAATTGTTGATTTACAAAAAAAAAAAGGTATTAAATGAGAGTAAGAGACTAGGAAAAATGCCATAGGATTGGCCAGCTACAATTTTGTATATACTTAGATTACTAAATTTCTGCTTTTATCATATTCTATGGAGATTTATTAGAATACAAATAGTTTAATCTTTAGAAGTAATTAAATGGGTAAGTTTTTAAAAAAACATCATGAAAAAATGAACTTATTTTTATTTTTGGCAGGGTTACTAAGCTAAAGATATTGCGTAGTTTACTAATTCAATTTTAGCGAAACATTTGAGAGTCTTTCATGAGCTTCTCATCGGGATGAAAGCAGCACATGACTTGGGTGGTGAAATGAATTTTCAGAAGCTAGACATACACCAGTCGTTTTGCTAATTGGTTCAATATCAAACCACAAGCCATTCTCAGATAAAATGTTAGGACTCTGTCTTTGGCACTGGTGCCTTCAACATTTTTACCAATAACTTGATAGAAGAAGCCCCATGATACACACTTAGTCAGATTTGCAGATTTAAAAGTTTTGGGAACATGTAAGTGTAAGTGGTAGATGAAAATTTCAAAATGTTTTCAATAGGCTGAAGCACTTAAATAAAAAACATTTAAGACTCAGCAGGAAGAAAGACCTGAATTTAGTTGTTGTTTTTGTTGTTGTATTTAATAACCATGCTTTCAGTAAGAATGTGACAGAGCTGGCATGGTACCGGTTCTTGCAAACAAGATGAGAGACTTGCACTGTCTCCAAGCTTCATGTGAGACAGTGGTTTAATGCAACTGTGAACAAAGCTAATGTAACCTTAGACTACACTTTTTTAACTGAAGGTGCACGTCTAGCTCGTGAAATATCATTGGCTCACCACTCGTGGCACTGGGCAGACTTGTTAGAGTATGAGATTTCCTTTTTGACCTGCCTTGTTGGGATATCATTAACAACCTAGGTATCTGGATGAAGTAGTAAGTTAGTAGGGCAGAGCGGCACAGTGGTAACTCACGCACGACGTGTAGGGTGGTTCTTTGTGTCTGTATAGGAAGGACCCACTTCTGAGTGCAGAAACAGGAAACTCAGGAAGGGTGCATGAGAGTATCATGAATACAGAGGGCAAAACAAAGGTTGTTGTTAAGTGTGAGAGTAGCTGCCACAGGTATAGCATCTGAGAAGGTTGGTACCACTTAGTATGAGGACACTCCAAGTTACTCAAAAGTACTGTAAGGATAGACTTGGATTTCAATGTCTAGGAAATAAATGGACACAGAAACAAAGAGACAGAATAGATAGATCAGGGTCAGCACATCAGAGTTCAGTACAGCAGAGAGAGCAGGGAGTGTGGGTCTTAGGTGTGCTGTCTGCCTGAATAAAGAGCAAGCGGTATGAGGAGCTTAAAGGGTGAAAGCTGGTGTTCGGGGCCCAGCATGTGGAGTGAGGCTTGCTCACTACTAAGACATTAGCATTCCACCAAAAAGGTGAGATGAAAACTCCCTGTGAAATCACCCAGAACCCCTTTTTTGACGTGCACCTTCAGACCCTTAAAAATCAGATGCTGAAGGTTTATATGAGGTGAAAGTTTAAGATGCTTTGTTTCCATCTATGTAACCTAAAACCGAAAGATGAAGTCCTTTTAACAGCACTCTAGATGGATTAAACTTGTTAAATGCTCCTATTGGATTGCTGCCACAGCCTTTCTGTCTTATTATTCCCTAGCAATGGCAAATATCCCTAAAATATGGACCATACTTTCACCTACATTTTCCAGTGTTACTTGTAAAAACAAAACAAACAAAAATCCCAGCAACAACCACAGTCATGCACAGATAGAACACCATGGGGAGACCATAGGTTTATGTGAATCAGAAGTACTAAAGAGAATGCTAGAAGAACAAAAAAGATCGATTTTTGGTTCTGTGTATTTTGGCCTGCCATTCACATGACCTTGAGCAAATTACATAACCCTCTTTAATCCTATGGCTTCATCCATCCATCCACAAGACGAGGATAATCACAGCCACAGAACACTGTAGCTATGAGGGTAAATTTAAAGAATCAACATGATGATTGACTTTTATTTACACTTTAAACTTCATGAAGCATTTCTGAAGTAGCTCTCTCTACTCCAACCTCAGGACAACCCTCTGAGACTGTCTATATGATTATTATTCGTCTTACATATTCTTGTTGTTGGTGTGGTAACTTCTTTTGAGAAGACACAGCAGAACTGATATCCATTTCATATAACCCACCCTGAAAATATTTCTTTGTGGTTACAATGCATCAGCCCTACTTAGGGAAGCACTAGCAACTATAAAAAGAACAAAACCAGGAGCTAATGTTAGTAAGTATTCACTATGGTTGTTCTGGAACTGAGCATGGATTCACCTATTGCACAGATAGAGAATATAGATACAAAGGAAGCCTATTTATTGCCTGTTCTCAGGGAACTTAGAATGCATCCAGAAGGAATGAAGCTGTGATTCTGATTCCACAATGTTCCTTTAAAGAAACTACAATGATTTTTAGGCTCTCAAGTTCAATGAAAATGAGAGATACATTTGTCTGTGTGGGTGTAGGTAGGACCAGGTAAGCAAGAGCCCAGGTCTATGCCTGTTGGGTCATAAGAGAACTCCTGAAAAGGCCTTCTGAAGTAGTCTCAGTCTCCCACTGTGGCACCTCCTGGATGCTGTGCTAGGTCTGGTGGCCGAGAATGAATATTTTTCATGACACATATTTAAATGACAGTGATGTGAGCATTAACTCATTTCTCTGCTTTGTGTCAATGCCAAATAGTTAGATTATTGTAAACACATAAATCATCAGTTTTATTTGCCCTTGTTTATACAGATGTCTCAATTTATAAAGACGAAGCCCTGAAGCAAATTTGCATTCAATTAATGTTTAAAATACACTGTATCAGTATATAGCTAGTAGAAGGCGGTGGAAATTCTTAGCCCATTTTATCTTTTGTGTTTAGTCAGATGAAAAATGTTGATATCATATTCTGTATGCCTACCCTATGGGTTTATGAGGTTCAGATAAGGTAAAGCATTAAAATAAACTCTAAAAATGGTAAAGTAGCATAAACAGCTCATGGTGAACTTGGCCAGTTCTAGGGCAGGGGCAAGGTTAAAAGAATACATGCCACTCAGCACAATAGGGAAAACAGCTCAGCCTTTTATGGATCTTTTGATTAACAAGACATGTGCCCCAGCAATAAATATTACATCACTCTTTTATCTGCTCCCTTGCTGCAATGAAACGAGAAACAAAGCTTTGCACCTTGGCCTTCCTTATCCTGAGTGCCTCGTTCCTTTCTCCTAGCTTTCCTCATACAAATAAGTCAAGCAAGGGGCTGGCATACCAAGGCCTTCTTGTCTTCAAGATGTAAAAGAAAAAATAAAGCAGAGGAGGCAGTTAATTTTTTTCATTGATGTATTTTCCTACAAGGCATTTGTTAATTTATGAGCATAGGGATAAGAACAGCTCATAATTTCGTCATCTGTCAAACCGAAGTAATTTTTGTTTACCCGTGGGTGGAAAAAAAATATTGAAATTATGTTTGGTGGACATTTGAAAAGATAAAAATAACTTCAGAGGAGAAGAACCAAAAAGTGTTATTTCATTTTATTACATGGTAAGCCTTTTAAATAAAAAAATTCTAGCTTTTCTATTTTCCCTTCTACATACTTCAGCTCATCATATTTACATATTTAATGAACCCATAAATTATGCTATCTAAAGCCATAAAATTCTTGGTGACTAGCCAATTCTAATGACAACGAAGTTTGATGTCTCAGACCAGATGCTTAAGAGCTGTATTTTTTCTAAATAGCTTTGTTTCTTTATGTTTTGCACCATTTAAGTTGTTGGAGCATTGAGAAAAATGCTGTCAACCAATATATTTAATATATAACTTTCTGAAAAGGATGAGATTGTACTGCACAAAAGAAAATGCTATATGTTATCTATTCAGTTTAAAGATAAATAGGTAATTTTAAAAAAATAAAAATATTAGTTTTCTTTTCAAGTACCTGCATACCTTTCAAATACTTGGGAGAGAGAAATGTAAAATCCTTCCTGTAACAACTGTCCTTGGTGCTGCAGGTGCAGAGGTGACAAGGTAACAAAAAAAAAAAAAAAATCCAAGGTAGTCTTCATTTGTCGCCTTTTAGGACCACTTATACTAACGTGACATTTTTCTCTTCCTGAACTCATAAGCACATATATAAATGTTATAAAACGTAAATCTCCATCGGAAAATGTCTTGCCTTACTGAACAGGCAAAGTATCAGCCTTTCCAGGATCAATTAACCTTAAAGAAATGAATGTTACAGCTCAGGATATAAACACAAAGCCATACTGCACTGCGGGGCAAGTCCTGGTAGCACGCTTGTATGGAATCTAAGCCAGCCATGGGGTGATGGGTGATTACTCACCAGGGAGGTGCCCGGCCCAGGGAAGTCTCTTATCCCGATGGGCTTGTTTCCATGCATAGTTTAAGAAATGTAGTACCCATAGTATAAATAAATAACTGCTGGGAAAGATTTGCTTTTTTGGGTTATTGCCTCAAGGTAGGTTGGGATTGAACAGTAGCAACTTAGGGTTTTAAGCCACTTACCAACTGCCAGGTTACTTCCGAGGCTACCTGCCCCTAATCTTTTTGAGGAGACCACAACCGAACTTGGGAGGCTGCTGTGTCGTCTATGTGCATTTATAGCACACAGTTTATTTGCAGCATGAAATAAATGCTTCAGTAACTGTCGGCTGCCGTCCTTTTCCTCTTCATTATAATGATTCTAAAGGATGCCAGCTCTTACCACCAGTTGTTGCACGTCCTTTCGGCAACAGACTTCAACTTCAGTTTTTTTATTATTTTTAATAAGAAATGACAAGCCGGGCGTGGTGGCTCATGTCTGTAATCCCAGCACTCGGGAGGCTGAGGCAGGAGGATCAGTGAGAGTTCCAGACCAGCCTGGGCTACAAAATCGAGCTCAAGGCCAGCCTGAACTGTACAGCAAGACCCTGTGTCAAAAAGACAAAAAAAAAAAAAAAAAAAAAAAAAAAAAAAAAAAAAAAAAAAAAAAAAAAAAAAAA